>WOVY01001292.1:0-182183 GCA_013436015.1 Rhipicephalus annulatus | reverse complement strand
ACACACACACACACACACACACCCACACACACACACACACACACACACCACACACACAGTCTCTCTCTCTCTTGCGTCAATGCTTAAAGTGTGACATTGAACTTTAGTAATATGAGATATCGTTAGCTGAATGCAGTGGGGCGCTAAGTGTGTGATTAATGGTAGGGCTCAGGTCGAGAGCCATACGCTGACAGATTCGCTTAAGCCACGCTAAGCGTGGCTGTATATCTGCGGGAATGTTTTCAGCAGCTGTGTACCTCACTGTGCGGGATGTTGTCATCAAGGGAAAAATGAAGCGCATAAAATTGAAACTGAGCGGAGCGGCACTGAATGTGGCTCATATGTACATGTGGCTCATATGTACAAACCCTGGGTCCTATCGAGCGCATGGTTGTGGTAGGTTGAGGAGCGCGCAAGCCGCCGCATATATGGGGACATAACACTACCCTCGTACCTACTAAAGAAGCAACGCAAAAAAAAAATTCTACGCACATTCACATGCTCGTTTCGATTGCAACTGCCAGGAGGCCTCGTTGCAGGACATAAACAGAATATAAAAGGTGAAAAAAGACATTCATTTGACTTCGCGAAATATTATTCATGCATAATAATTGCAGACGTCGCGCTTGGTAGGCTAGCGGATATCGGCTACGTGATTCATAGCTATGCTTATACGGGTGGGAAGATTTGTTTCGAGCCTTCGATGACGGTAAATTGAAAAGCAAGCGAGAAGAATACGGACGAGAAAGTGGATTGAAATATAAAAGATAGATAAGGGTAAGACACGGTAAATGAGCCTGATGTCATTGTAGATGAAGCATTCTGAGATGTTATATATGCAACGCTGGTGTTTGGCCGTGCATGGCATAGTTTACGCTCGCGTGTTCCTACTAGCATTTTAAACGATTAATATTTCTTTGGCCCGTATGCGTGCTGATCTGCTTGTTTGTTTATTTTTATTGTATGCTTGGTCCAGTCAAGAGCTGACGACTAGCCGACGCCCTATTTGTGTGCCGCCATTTCGTTCACATAATAATAATAATAATAATAATAATAATAATAATAATAATAATAATAATAATAATAATAATAATAATATATAATAATAATAATAATAATATGAGTGTCAAAATGAAAAAAGTCACTCAACCGCGATTGGGCGTAGGCAATGGCTTTAATTTAAAGGGACACTAAAGAGCAAAGTGATTTTTCTCGTATCAGTGAATCACTCTTTCATGATAACAAAACACCAAGCTTGCGGCGAGAAGACGCTTAGCAATTGTTTGTGAAACGTTTCAAAAAGAAACTATGAAGTTTGCCACCTTGAAGTTTCCGCACCAATCGCCGTGGCGTCACATTTTAACGGCGTGTACTTGGGAATAAAGTACGAGAATTAACATGCCAAGTTTTAGAAATTTTTAGAGCCAATGGTGTCCTAACGAGCATTACACTTTGATCGACATCACGCGTGGAGATTTTGGTGTGATATTTAATAATGAAACTTTAATATTAATTTTTTCCTGTAATAATAAACCTAAAATGGTGCAGTTAACGAGATTAGAGTTCATAGAGTACAATTTATCTGTGTAAGCCTATTCATTATTTTTTAGCTTCCTTTTAAACGTCTTTCTTTTTTTTCAAAGCATTGGCTGCAGTGCTCGTTGCAGCAAACTTTCTTTCTTCTTGCTATTTAATTTTCGCTATTTGTGATGTTTAATTCTTAATGCTTTGTTGGTTTACGTCTCTCGTTTTTCTTGCTGCTTCATCAAGCTGAGGAGCTATCGGGGATCGTGCTCCGTATGAGTTCGGATAAAAGAGCTCTGTAGAGGAACGTCGCCCAGTCGTTTTTCGTCTTGTCGGTATCGTTTAAGCAGAAATTTCCAGCTTGTGGGTTGGTTGGCTTACATGAAAGGGACTGTATCGTAGGCAGCATCGTAGGCGGTATCGTAAGCGGTATCGTAAGCGGTATCGTAAGTGGTATCGTAGGCGGTTATAGTGAACAGTATCGTGGACGGTGTCACGCACGGTGTCTTGCACCGGTAGTTTTCATGTACGGTGTCGTGCACGGCGTTGTGCACGGTATCGCGGACGGTGTAGTGGTAGAACGCAACGCCAGTGTGAGGACCCAAGAGCACTGGTGTCCGCAGTGTGCCCATGGTGTGACACAGTGTTGACATGCGCGCGTACGGCGCATCTCACCTCCGTCCATGGTGCGCACAGTATTCTCCTGCGAGGCCGGTCCGGACCCGGCGCCGTTGTACGCCTTGAGCACGAGCGTGTACTCGGTGCCCCGCTGCAGTCCTCCGAGCAGGTATTCGTGGCTGGCGTTGTTCGCCGATGCCTCCACGCGTCGGTACGAGAACTGCGACTCCGTGTCCCTGGGCCGGTAGCCGATGTAGTAGCCCAGCAGGTGACCGTTCCAGTGCTCCCTCGGTGGCGCCTGCGCACATTGTAGCCAGGCGGTACACTCTCAGACGCAGTTAATCTTTCTTTGCGAGATCATCAGCTTTCTAAATGTCACATAGTCCCTTATGCATTTGCTTAAGAGTACTCGATGGTGAAATTCATCATTTTTTTTTCTCTCTCAGCCGATGTTATTGACTCTCTGCTCCCTCTACGAAAGTTTTGTGCACCGAACTTGGTTTGGCAGTGCCTCCGGGATGACCAGGTAGGTGGTGGTGCCATGTGATGATGCGAGCACGCGTCATCATCACATAACATATGTGACGTCACAAACTCTTTAAGTCACAATTGTGACGTCATCACAAGTGTGACGTAATGATGACGTCACATGGTGGCGTCACCTCGTGACTATTTTCGCATCACTTGTCGACACCGGCGGTCACTTTTTGGGCTTGATGAGCCAAATTACACTATCTTAATAAGTTATCCTTGCACGCAAGGGGGAATGAAGCAGTAATGACATTACGGGCATAAGCTGTGATCTGTACACAGTGCGACGATTATGATCCAGTACAATGTCTTTTCTCGGTTTGTCAGTGGTCCAAATTTCAGACCGCGTATTTTATCACCGCACATGAACGGTAGATTGTGAGAAAAGGATGGCATTGGACAGAATGTACCCTTGCGTTCATCATCATCATCATCATCATCATCCTGACTACGTCCACTGCAGGACAAAGGCCTCTCCCATGTTCCGCCAGTTAACTCGGTCCTGTGCTTGCTGCTGCCATTTTATACCCGCAAACTTCTTAATCTCATCTGCCCACCTAATCTCCTGTCTCCCCCTAACCGGCTTGCCTTCTCTGGGAATCCAGTTAGTTACCCTTAATGACCAGCGGTTATCCTGTCTACATGCTACATGCCCGGCCCATGTCCATTTCCTCTTCTTGATTTCAACTATGATATCCTCAACCCCCGTTTGTTCCCTAATCCACTCTGCTATATTCTTGTCTCTTAAGGTTACACCTACTATTCTGCTTTCCATTGCTCGCTGCGTCGTCCTCAATTTAAGCTGAACCCTCTTTGTAAGTCTCCAAGTTTCTGCTCCATAGCTAAGTACCGGCAAGATACAGCTGTTATATACCTTCCTCTTGAGGGATAGTGGCAATCTACTTGTCATAATTTGAGAGTGCTTGCCAATTTGAGAGTGCTATCCTTGCGTTATACTGGTGCAACTGGATAGGTTTATACCCTGCTGGCGGAAACAGGTTAGGCGCACTAGAAGTGGCTGCAGTGAACTGGTAGTCATCGGATGCATCTGCGCGTTCATGTGCCTGCATCTTTGCTTCATCGGGTCACGGTTTTCACTTTTCCACGTTTTTAGCTCATAATATAAGCAGCGGTGTCTACTACAGCTCATTCGTTGCATGGTTTGGTCTGCAATGCCGCGAGACGGATTGGGGGGGAAAATGGCAACTTTTGTTTCTGACGCTCGTCGTAATTCCTGGTTAGGAGTGAGAGTAGCCAAGAGCTCAAAGCGATTGTCATTATTCTAGGACGCGTTGCCTGCACATTCTTGGAAAGTGGTCGACATGAAAGCGTGAAAGCATGAAGTGACGAAACGGTGCTTGCCTTCCAAGATATGTACACAGTCGATGGTCCTTTCATCTCCACAAGGATATCGACAGGAGCTGCTTCCGGCTCTGCGTAAGAAAATGGTGCACGAAAAAAAAGTTGCATGAGGGATGGCACACGAAAGAATGTGGAGTTCCGGTGAAAACCCAGAATATATTTATGCAAAAATGCAAGTTCCGGAGATTCGCGTGTCACGACCTCGACACTGCTATTAGGCACGCCGCAATGGGATGACTTGGGATTCAATTTGAACTTCTGGTATTCGTTAACGTGCGCCCAAATATAAGTGCACATTTTTTTTGTTTACTGCGCGTTTATTCGTTCTTGGCAGCCATATTTACGGGAATCGAGCCTGCGTCCTCGACCAGGGCGCTACACATTCGCTGTCAAACTACCACGGGCGGTAGGATATTTCCTACAGTCTAGCGTTTTGTGTAGTGGCATACTTGCAGCATCAGTAATTATACTCTTAATTAACAACTGTCAGCAGCTGGCACGGCATCTAATTGACCCGACTCACGTTGACGAAACTAAGGCTGTCTGTTGGTCGACCCCGGCTACGCGTGTTATGATTGTACCTTCTTCGCCGGTGTGGAAGACGACGGTTCTTGACGGTTCGCCACGGCCGATGGCGTTCTCGGCGACGAGGTTGAGGACGTAGGCGGTGCCCGGCAGCAGGTCGCGCACCATGGTGTACGTCAACGAGCCGATCACCTCCAGTTCGTGCAACCTGTGCGCGGTGCCTGTGAAGGCCAACATAAGCGATGTCATTGACAATAAGCAATGCAACATGATACCGGAGCATAGAAGATATAGCTCAAGCACTCACTACGGAATTTCATATTCAAACTAGAATTGGTCACTTGATATTGTTTAACTATTCATTTCAGAACATTGTGGCAGGCTTGGTGTGCAGTGATTCATTCCTTTAGTGCGGTATGCCGATGATGAGTCTTTGAAACGTATAGCTGAAGAACAAACAGATTGCAGTATTGGTGTTGGGAAGCCATAAGTCAAAACACACAGTCATAAGGCGTAACTGTTTGGATCAACATGTACGTTTTTAATGTTGGATATTTTGTTCAGCGACACCAATGATTTTAAAGGGTGTTAATAAGAACACTCGGAAAGGTCGACATATTCAGCTTGGTGTGACATGAGCCGCCACTTCGTCTTGAAAGACAATAATAACGTTTGTTGAGAAACAAGAATGTTCAAAGTGTACAGTGTCGGGCCGAGTCGAATCTACTATACTTTCGATAAGCGAGAGGTGTCACTTGAGAGGGGGCTGATGTGCGACTGGGACCAGATTAATCAGGGACAGTTTTTGAGCAGTGCTGGTAGCTCCGGCCCAGCTTACTTTTATAAGAATGCATGATCGCACGTGGCTAATAAAACGTTATTCTAAAAAAAGGCAGATACCTCGGCGGGTGGGAGAGTATAGGCAAAGGCAGGAAGGCTAATCAAATCGCTGTATGTGGTTTGCTACCCTGCGCTGGGGGAAGGGGAGTGCAAGGGTAAAGTGAGATAAGGATCGAATGTACAATATGAGTGCTATGTGTGGTCAAAGTTAAAAAAAAAACGCGTTGAAGTGTGCAGTCATACGTCCACCCGCATATCCGTTTTTACAGCGTGATCTTGTGTCCTGATGATCGGTGACGCTGCTTTTGGCTTTTCTAAGCATGGAGTGATGTTGCTATAGTTTGAGGAAAATTGTCCTGCTCAAGTGAAGCCAATGCAGCACTTAGTGTGCCCAGTTCATAAATCGTACTTTGTGCAGCGGTGTCGTGTTAGCTGTTAAGGAATACACGAATCATGCCCATTGATGACCGAAACGTGTAGATGAACTCCTGGATAACTTCTTCCTGGGCTAGTTTTCGTACCGTCTGAACCTCGATTACACCCCAATGTGGATAATAGTTGTGGACCTTCAACTGGTATACCGAATTTGGAGTTATGGAAGAAGGTAATGTTTATGTTTAATGAAGAGAAAGGTGGAGAGTTTGACCCGGAGAGAAAGTGTCTAGCCCTCTAATTCCTCACGTTAGGTAATGTAAAAATGGGAGACAAAGAGAGAGGTATGATGATAGGCGACTGTGGTGTAGTACAATGAGTCACTGCTCGCATACTGTGCTGCGCGGGTACGTGTAATACTCGCGAATGTTTGGATATCGCTGAGCATGCTTTAAATACGACTATAAAATAGGGCTTGATGCTGCGTCTCCTGGGCTATCTGCGTGTTCGAAATTGAAGGCTTCGGAGTTTCGAAACGGGTTTAGGTGCACCAGCCTTCCGCAGCCACACAGGACGCTCTTCACGTTGTGACACGGCTGCATCTGTTAACCTTGCGTCTGCCCACGCGTCTGCATTTTTACAAAGGTTTAATTTTGTGTGGCGCCCTCCACGTGCGTAGACCCGTTAAACTTATTCTCAAAGCGAAGCCAACACTGCCGGAACCGAGGCGGAAGCGGGGTCACTGACTGTCTCGGTTTATACGAGCACCCGTACGAGGTGGCGAGCGGCTGGGACCGCGATTATTTCCGACCACTCCGGAGGGGGGGGGGAGGAGGGGTTGCAGCAGAGACACTGCCGACAAAGGGTGCGGCCTGTTCCGCGATACTTCGGCGCGCTTCTGGTTCTGTCGCTTCTTCTCTCAGGGCCTTTATTTATTCACACCCCCCCTTCCCGCGCACTTTGCCATGGAAGCTTAGGATCGCCGAAAGCGAAGGCGCTAGGAACAATCTAAACGTCTTTTTATCGCCCGGTATGGTCTGTGGTGGTAGTGTCGATAAGGGGTGATACCTCCGAGGAGTTCCCCCCCCCCTTTCCCTTCACCCACCCACCCGTGAATCTCTGTACACCAGAAGAAATAAATTGGAGGGGGCGACTATCTTTGGACACATGTGTGGCATGCGGCGAAGGAGCAAAGGCGACGACGACGAAGAGTCGATCTCTCTGTGTGTGGTTTGTGTTCACGTGAACGAAAAATAACGGTGCCAGCGTTTTTTTTCTTTTTCCCGTGGTGTTTACGTTCATACCACGTGAAACTGCCGGCGTGGTGCATGCTGTACTGGCGACAATGGATGTTGCCCCCCTTCAGCCATGTGTGGGAAAGGTCTGGCGCTCTGGAGAGCGTCTCCTTCAAAGGCCACGACGAGGGCGAGGCGATTGTAGACCTTATCCGCTCTGATTTAGCGTAGAGGTTATCGTTGCCGTAGTCGTCGCCTGGCAAACATTTTTTGGAGAGACTGCTTGTCGGGAGCAGCAGAAAACGGAAAGATGCCCCAACCCCTCCCTCCCCGCGTGCTTATCTCGGGGGACACAAAAAAATGATGAGTGTAGCATAAAGTTTTAAAGCTGTGCTGGTGTTTATTTTCACGAATGTTTTCTTAGCGCGACGAAGGCTGCTAATATTTTTGCTTATTGGTGCATTGACGTATGTATACCGCCAACTCTTCTCTTATGTAAGGTAATCTACTAGAGGTTATAGGTAAGGATGCGCCACAACTTGTAAAAAAAAAGAACTCGGGCAGTATACAGTTAAATTTCGTACATTTACGTTCCATAACAGCAGTAGATAGTCCGAATAGATTTCTTCAAATGGAGTTGCTTTCTTTTTTGATACATAATTACCATTAGGCAAACGTTTGCATTCTTTCTTCTTTGGTAATGCAGTTCTTGCTATTGGAATGTGAACTTTCGGTCTTGGGAGGGCGCAGCCTAACAGCATAGCCTACAGGTGTTTTTGACAGATCAAATGTGAGCTTGAAGGTACCGGAGCCCTTGGTTGTCAAGGAAACAAAAACTTTACGTGACGTGATGTCCAACATCATGTCTCTATGCAACCGTGGCTAAAAAAGACCAGACACTCCGAACGATGCCGTCGCAGTGTGCATGTTAATGAAAACGTTTTCGTTTAGGCCTACGCTCGAACTGAGTAGATATGATTATGCGGTTTACTTTTCTGTGCTATATTTCTCTATGGCTTCTGTGATCGCAACACACCATTGTGCAGTTTAGATTGCTTGGGTGACCCGATGTCTCTTGTATTGAGAATCTGGATAGATTTATTTTTTGAATATTTTAAGTGACGTGTACATGGTGAACGAATGTGCTTCAAGATTTCTGACTGGGATGAACTGTGGCCGATGACTCTCCAAAAAAGAGAGTGTGATTGAACTACAGGTGGCAGTGCCTAAGCACTGGGCATGTTTTTTTTAGCATTTTAGATGAATATTAGGCTTGGAAACTGTGTATCTGGAAAGTCACTGTCAGCAGTGAGTCCGAAGATTTGGTGACACTGCCCGTGTCGTCGCTGATGTCACGTACCGTGGTCTCGCCAGTACTGGACAATGTACTTTGAGATCGGGCTGTTGCCACTGTACGATGGCGACCAGGACACGCTGGCCGACCGGCTCCAGACGTCCTTGAGGCGCACATCCTGTGGAGGACCCGGGACCTCTGGGAACCGAGAGAGGCGCAATGATAATAGTTGTCGCTTTTGAGCCAGTTGGGGCATCTTCAGCATGAATAGTAAACGTTTAGCAAAACGGCACGTACGTGCAGTAACGCATGATGAACTCCTGTCTGGTCTATTTTGTGTTCCCACCTGGTCAGGTGTTTGATGCCAAATTTACTATAGAAGGTTCAATAAAAGTGTCGTTCAGTGCATTAGGAGTAATAGATGCAATTCGAAGCGTGACTTCAACAAATAAGGCCATTTGTACAGAAACTTCACTAATGGGGAATTTAATGACATGGACATAAAGCCGTGCACAGCGTTCGCGCGAAGCTGCGCGCTGCCCTCAGACTATGAGATGGCGATGGCGTAAGCTATGACAAAAGTAACTATCGCTTTATGAGCAGATTACCCAGTAGTTGGGGCTGGAGGATGTCAATCAATCAATCAATCAATCAATCAATCAATCAATCAATCAATCAATCAATCAATTTCGAATTGCCAGCTGAGCTATTTTATTACTGATTTTTCAGCTGAGCCGAAAGCCTGATGAGAACTTGACCGGACGAAGACGACCATATCTCCGTTGGAATAAGTTAATGCAGTTGGTAATTGTTATGAATGGCAGCGTTCATGAAGAAGCTATTTGTAGTGCTTCTAAAAGCGTACGTTTGCATAAAGGAACGTCGAGATATATTGAAAGATGTGAGTATTTAGAGTGGTATACCATAATGGAAAAGTATTCCGTTTGCAGAATTTTGATTGCTGATGAGCAATGCTACTTGGTGCCAGAGCAGGATGACACAGCACCCCGAAGCGAACGCAGCAGGGATTTTCGGCCTGCTTTGTAAATGATGTTGAAGGCGTAAGATCTTTAAAGGAGGAGAAGAATTGATGCATTAACACTTGTGTGATGGCCCTGAATAACTGTTGCTCTCTAAGCGGATACAATTCTTCAGTCCTGGCTCATAAACGAATTTTACATTCAGTTCTCAGCCATGCTGTCGTGGAAATGTGGGCTGCTCTTCGTATGAAGCTTTGGCAAGCATAAGCAACATGGATCTTGTCGAATATGTTAATGCTGCAGCTTGTCAAAACTGTGTCAGGACTTGCTGGTGGAAGGACTCTATTGAAGTTTTTTTTTCTTTATGCTCGATGTCTGACATATTGTTGTTGTCGCTTTTTGAATACAGGTTGTTGAGATATTGGTAACTGTTTCCTTAATAGAGGGTCCGGCGCTGTTGTCAATGTACGTTTATATCACGCACCAGTAAACATGTCTGCTAGTCATGTGCATATTGCGTTTTCCCGATAAAGTTGGTCACCCTGTTGAGCCAGTTTGTGATAAACGTATATTTACCTATAATTCTTGCAGCACAAGCTCGTTACAAACGGAACAAATGGATATATAGTTTTAAATCATAATTTAGTAGTAGGATGTTGTGCTAGTTGGTAAGGATTCCTGTTAAAATACCGGGTGTAGAAACAGGTGCACAAAAAGAAAAGCTAGGACAACACTGACTTCTATCTGTCCTGACTTCTGTTTGGGCACACCTTTTTGAACAAGGATCGTTCTCATACGTGTGCCAAAAATAAGTATTCTGAAGGAGATACACCTTGTCTACGCCCGTTAAATTTAAAATCTAAACTACCTTAAATGCGAGGGCCGTTTTACCACCAAATGTGCACACCCCAAGTTTACATTGTGTGAGCTTGCGTGAAATATTTTCGTATGAAGTCCACTAGAAAGCCACGTGATGTGAGCACACGCACCTTGAACGATGAGCTTGACCTTGCGGTCGTCCTTGCCGTACTTGTTTTGCGTGTGGCAGGTGTAGAGGGCGCCGTCGCTGCGGTCCGTGTCCCGGATAACAAGCTCCGAGATGAGACCGTCGGGAGTCAAGGTTTCGAACACCTCGTACCTGCGCGATTGCGGCGTATACCAGTGCCACACTTATTGCCGTTGTTTTTGATGCATGCGTGGTTGTGAAAACACCGCGCATGCCACTTTTTTACGTGAATTAAGGTAGCTAACTTAACGGCTGAGGTATTAGCGAGAGATATCGAATAAGTGGGGAACGTGTAGTAAGGTTTGCCGCAAAGGATGGTTCTGGTTTGCTGCTCTGTGAAAGGGAAACTAAGGGAAACAAAGGCTGCTGAACTAAGCGAAAGGGAAAGTAAGGGAAACTAAGGCTGCTGAACTAAGCGAAAAGGAAACTAAGGGAAACTAAGGCTGCTGAACTAAGCAAAAGGGAAACTAAAGCTGCTGACCCGCATGTCGTGGGATCGATTTCCGGCTGCCGAGGCTGCATTTTCTGTGGAGGCGAAAATGCTATAGGCCCGTATGCTCAGATTTGGGTGCACGTTAAAGTACCCCAGGGGGTCGAAATTTCCGGAGCCCTCCTCTACGGTGTCTTTGATAGTCATATGGTGCTTTTGGGACGTGAAACCCTACTTATTATTATTACTGAAAGCGAGATGAAGGATTGAAAAGACAGTTTTCTAAAAAAAAAAAAAAAATCTGCGGTCGTGTGTTAACGGCCATCAGACTGCACAATAATGCCTATACAAATTGTCGCGTGAAACGTGATGGTTAAAAACCAGTTCATACAATACACAAGCAGTCGTGAATTGTAACTGCACCTCATGATGCTAAAAGACGAGAAATTTGATTCTAATATAGGATGATAAAGGAGGAGGTGGTGCTAAAACATGATGCTAAAAGGAAGACTTGATGCTAAAAGAGGGGAACAGCAAAACAGTCGACGATTGCTTGTGTTATATAGTAGGCTATTTCGAAATTGAGCTCCTCTTGAAAGTCGTGCCGTAATGTTTCTGGTGAAAAGATTTAAGAACGAATGATTATACCGAGCGTTGGTGAATTCACTTGTATTTGTGAAAAGTGTGAGGATTTCGGGCGTCATTACCGGGCGCTGGTTCTCTTGTCCAGCTTGACGCTGCCCTTTGACCAGGCGATGGAGAGAGGCTGGTCACCCGTGGCCTGGCACTTCATCCGTGTCACCTCGGTCCGTCTCGCCGTCACCACGGTCGACTTCTCTTCGAATCTCGCGGGCACTGCGCGTCAAAGGGACAGCGAGATGGCGCCACCTGTTATTACCGCATTCTCAAGATTGTCGCTACAGGAATGAACGGAAATTTTGCCGTATACACTCGCGAATATACGCCTGGCCACGTTAAGAAAATGTCAGTTTGCTTTTTTTTTCTTCAATGGTAATTCTGTCGCGCCTCTTGGTTACCTGAAAAAGAGAAAGTGGTTTGATAAGTCGTTCATGAATACTTGCCTTCTTTCTCCGCATCTTTATTTATACATACCGGTACGACAGCTAACATTCGTCCCCTTTCCCTTCTGTTTCAATTTCTTAAATGCGAAAACTTTAGATCACTCATCAAACGTGTAAGTTGAACGCAGGTGTCAAGAAGAGCGACGCAAAAAAATCATGCGATGACGTCACCGGATGGTGTTATGATTGATGACGTTGGAGATATTTAAAATGTGTGGCGCCACGTGATGACGTCATTGAATGACATTTGTTCTCCATAGGGTGGACCGATTACACAGGCAGTGCAAAAAATTGTGAGGCGCACAAAGGTTGCCATGCCTGCGGTACTGGACGCAGTGCGAGACCATGTTTGGCACAGAAAGCTTTCGTAGATGGAAGGGGGGGGGGGGTGAGGGCTCATCAGTACATCGATACAGCAAAATAAGATGGTTGGCGCCTGCTATTCTTCAGTATCCCGCAAGGGCAGACTTTTTTTTCTTGTGCTGAATTACTCTGCTTGTGTAGCAACATAATTGTTCTTCGCTCTAGTGGTAGCGGCGTTGGCAAAAACGCAGTGTTTTTTCGCATCCACTAAAGCAAGGGTAAAAGGGAACGCTGAAGATTTCTTAGCCAAATTGAGCGAAGCAATCTAGCTGGATATCCTGGTGGCGATTGAATCATTAGTTGTAAATCGAAAACAATCGTACTTGCCGGAGGTTTTCATCAACCTACTAAACTGCGCATTAGCCTTCACAAACAACCGCCCCGCGCGCAGCCGCTCAAACAACGCAAGGTCGAGCTTCCTTGACGACACCTTCGACGCGTGATCAGTGAATGCTTGCGCAAGATCCGAAGACCAACAAGAAAGAAGCACGGCGAAGCGAAACGCGTAAAAGGCCTCGTTTATTGTCGTTTCCGTCGTAATGAGCGTCCTTCTTGCGATCGTCGTCTCGGTGCCCCGCCGCGAGCGACGGGCGATCTGTCACCGGCGCCTTACCGTTGAGCGCGAGCCTGACTCTGTTCGCGATGGGCTCCCCGACTCCGTTGTCGGCCTCGCACAGGTACACCCCGCGGTCTCCAGGCTGCACGCTGTGCAGCACGAGGACGCCGCCCGGATCGAGCGTCACGGATTGGCTCGCTTCCAGCCGTGCCCGATTTCCATCTGTAATTGAAAAGCGCCGTCGACACTGCTCAGTTCGTGGCGAGTTTGCTGTAGAGCACGCTTGCGATAACATCGAGCCCGCATAGTTGGCCGCGAACACTTTCCTCTGTAGCTGTCGGTGTATATAAACTGAATTACTGTGCTGTCCGGTTTTGAGTTTGTGTGTATAGACGTGCAACTGAGGGTCAGTAAAAGTTGTCGCATGGCGCGGTATTGCTTCGCATTGTGGTTATTGCTACTTGCGGCTATTTGAATCAAATGAATACAACCATATACATAAAGCTTGATGCAGGACAACAGCGAAATAGCTCTGCAGAGGCGGATTGACTAGTCAGCAGGCCAACGTAATGTATGACGTGTGGCCACCAGCAAAGAAAAACAGTCAATTGACAAGTGAAAACATATGAATAGTGCAGAGTAAAATACATAATAGCCAGATAAGAGCATGTATAACTAAAAAAATGTGATAAATTTAAACAACTATGAAATAAAGAACAAACAAAAATATATTGACGTGATGGATAGAGGAATGTCATCAAAGTCGTGCTAAACGCCCTCGTGTCATTACTTAGCGTCTGTGTTTCCTTGTTTTGCTCTCATTACCTTATTGTTCTCATTACCGTAAGAACATAGTTGCGGCACTTCTAGATCGGATTACAGACGTTAGATGTCGTTGGAACTGCCATAACTGTAATGCGGTATACCGCCAAAGCTAACGGCAATGTTTGTACTTTGGACATCACATCAATAGCTGTCGCCACAGTCGCACAGTACTGTAGTTTCCTGTAATGGTACGCCATACACACGCGTTGTACGTGCACGTAGCAGCGAGAGTTTCTGTTTCTCTTTTTTTATGCAAATCTTGCTTGTGGCTGGACGCTGACAAAGTGGCAGCAAGTGCACATTGTGTCAGTGCAATGTAAAGCATGTTCCGTGCGTCGAGCCTAGGGCTTGTCTAGATCGGAACGTCGCTAGCACGTACGATTTGCCTTTTTTTATGTGTCCTGTTTTTGCATTCGAGGACAAACTTTGTGACAGTTCGAACATGCAGGTCGACTTATAATTGATGCCGACCTTACATTGAGGTCAGCTTCGCGATGTAGCATTACCGGAGCTTCACTAACCGAGAGCCAAGGACTCGTATCAAACGATAATAAGTCAGGGCGACAGTGCCCGTGGACAGCCCGCGGGGCGCTAATGAATGGAGTGTCGCTTTGAATACGGGATAGCCGGTGAGAGTACAGGCTCGACCAGTCTTCTCGCGTACCTACCTGTCACCTTGCTCCAGGTCACTTTGGGAGTCGGGTAGCCGGCGACAGGGCAGGACAGTTTGGCCTCGCTTCCGAGCAAAGTCGAAACGTCAGAGGGCACCCGCAGCCATCGTGGGGGCGCTGTAGTAGGAAAGCGTATATACACTGGTGTGACATTGGTTATTCGCAAACCTTTAATAAACAGGGCGTCGGTAGCAATTGCCACGTAATGAGAATACGGACCCCCCCCCCCCCCACCACCACACACACACACACACACACACACACACACACACACACACACACACACACACACACACACAGCTCTTCTCTGCTTTTAAACAAAACTTTGTTTGAAAAGGTAGTTCTTGTATAACTGGTTGAAGGAAGTAATGGACAGGAGAGAGAGGAAAAGCAGGATGGTTAACCGGTCTAGAAAAAGTTGTATGTTACTCAACAGTGGGGAAAGGGATAGGAGTTGAGAGAGGAAGTCAAATAGCAAATATGTTAACCAGGTTGTGCACAATTTGAGAGTGGGGTCGGAGAATGTTTTTTTTTTCTGAAGGGGTGTAGTTTTGCTTGCACAGTTACTTGAAAGCTTGCTTTCATCTTTGTAAAATCTTGGAGGGTAAATGCATAAGCACCTGCCAACGGTTTCACCGTTATTCCACTACTGTTGATACGGACGATAGGAGCTTGCGGATAACCGACGGGCTTTGCCTTAAACATTAGGACAATCAATCGATTCATATACAGATTTTCCCGCAATATAACGGTGCTAAATCTCGATTTGTATATTTGAATGGTTGTGTACAATCACTTTGCTCCTACAAGCAAGTTTAGTCTGTAAATTATTTCTTTTCACCAGCGGTTGGCAGTTAGCATCACTTTTCATTCGCGATTTGCTCAATAGTCACGTTTTTTTTTTTTTGTGGTAGTGTCTAACTACCATCTGGCTGGGCACTGTACAAGATCCTAGTCTGCCACATTGTTCGTAAATTAACAGCACTTTTATCTGCAAGCGGTGATTCCTAGTTGCTGTGCTCACCTCTGACCTCTAGCTTGACTGAGTAGCTGTCGCTGCCCTGCAGGTTCTTCGCAAAGCAGGTGTAGTTTCCCACGTCCGTAGTGGAGACTTGCAAGACCTGAAGCACGGAGAACCTCTCCGAGGTGGTGACTTTGACGTTGTCTTCACTGACGGTCTGCCCATCCTTGAACCATGTGAAGTACACTGGGAGCGTGCCCTTCGAAATAGCACAAAATACTTGCGCTGAAGACCCTTCAGAAAGGTCTGTCGGAAAGCTGAACGGCGTCACCACTGGTGCATCTGGAACAGAGGTGTGACGAGTATTTTGCTAGAGTAAATCACCTAAATGCTGTGTTTGGAGTATGACGTGACATTCAGGCTAGCTGGTGATTTCGCAGCATACCGCTTTTTTAGTGCGTTAATTTGCTTGAGCGTCGGGGTCACCATTTTGGTTGTGACTAACTACACATGCTCGTTACAGACGAATGTGTTATTCTCATATTGAATGCATTTCAGGCAGTGTACAAAACACAGGGCAACTATCTTGAAAAAAAAAAATGCGTGCTATCCCATGTTCATCGGAAGGAAAACCAACTATAAAAAAAAAACATGTATGTTTCCTCTTTTGTGTGGCACAGTTTGCTCATCTTATTTCTACAATGAAATTTTAAAACTAGCTCCATATTCTATTTGGTGTGCACTGGTAGGTTCTACGGGAGTTCGAAATAGTTCGTATACATTGCCGGCAAATATGTGTAAAGTTTAGATACCTGAAGGTCACAGGTTCGTTCCCTGCCAATGGCAAGTTGTTTTTTCGCCCATTTTTTTCACATCTGTGTCACAAACATAAGAACACTTAAAACAGTACAGTTAGCGATGCCAATACGTTACATGGCTTCATTATCGCGCCGTTTTCATTAAGGTAGTGTCAAAGAAATGAGACCTCGAAAATTCCATTTCTTCCCAAGATAGCTACTGCCAAGTCTGCAACACGTACGAGAAACGATTTTCGTGAAGGAGTACCCTCGCTTGGGAATTCCTGCGGGAAGTGCATTGGCCGCCTTAAATGTCAGCGGAATAACTTATAGGCATCATGTACGTTCACCTGTACACAACTCTACCGCATGCACTGGGAAATGCCTTGGTCGCTGTTTGGTTTCGTTAAATAATAGTCATCAAACACGCGCAAGAGACCTAAGTGATAAAGCAGCAATGTTATGCGGGAAAGTGGACTCACCTTTCGAGGCTGCTTGGCCGGCACCGCGGTGGATGATAAAATGAAGGGTCGCTATTATTTGGAGCAAGATTGGGCCATTCGTCCGTCTCGGAGCTTGTGCGTTCGCCAGCATGTTTGTTCGAAATGCTTATCTCGACTTATCTGGGCTGTTCAAGTAGTTTCTTGCCGCATAAGCGCAGATGGGACGTGAAACATGTTTGGTTCTGCAGAAAGTGTGGATTTCAGGGAGCTCCGTCAGGCGTCGAGTGTACAGGGTGCTGTCCGAGCGGTACAAGAGGCGCCACACATCGAGGGAAAAGTATAATATCCTTTGATATACGCAGAGCTCTGGGTTCGCGGATGCGTTAAAGTTGCCAGCAACACACGCGTTCACGCTGGGATCGTAGAGTTACAAACTGCTTTGTGTGAAACATGTCGAGTCCAAAGGTTACACTATACACAGCAGTCATTTCCGTGGTGCGGTCTCGCGTTAAAGTGTGCCTTTTTGATCGCAGTAAAATTTGGTGCTGCTGGTAGCAACACCATTGTGTTCTCGTACTAAGCGTCAGGCGGCGCAAATGTCAATTTGCCCGGATTTGACCGCACTGGAGTACGTATGTAAAATTGCTAACTTCGCAGCGTTTGTGCAGGCCTATAGTGGTGCTAGTTGGCGATCTCACCGTCCACACTGATAGCGTTTCTCATACCGTCCTCGCATTGCACAGCGAAATGTCTTCGTTGGTTGGTGAAGCGCCGTTGTGGGGTATTCGAAGTTGGGCCTCCGTTTGCCGTTTCATTGTGTCAGTACTTGAGTGAGTTTGTCTGTTAGAGCGAGTATCTCAGATAAGGACTAATCTTATGCAAATATATATATATATATATATATATATATATATATATATATATATATATATATATAACTCAGGTGGTGAAAAAACAACAAACAAACACAAGACGCCACATTAGAACATGTACTGATGAAGCGTAACGCCACGTTCGAAGTAACGTTGTCGCTCAGATGGTTGTGATGTTTATGTGTTACGTTGACGAGAACACCATGTACCAATAGTACGTGACGTGCGTTGTGAGAGCGTCGAGATACCAGGAACCAAGTGCCTAACGCGCCGCATAACTTGTGTACAGAAAGCCGCCATCGTCAATAGTTTGTTCGTGTACCGTTAGAAATGGGCCTGGTAATCGGTATGTTGTATCTGCTTTAGTAAGAATACTGGTTGTATGGAGCGCGGTTACGGTATGCGTCGGCGCAGCCTTTCGATTTTTCTGCCATACCGTTGACGTGGAGTCGGAATGTAGCCGTGATTCCCGGTCCAACGCCGTTACTTGCGACGCAGGAATACGTGCCAGTGTCAGAAAGCTGGATGTCCGCGATGGTCATGGTCGAACCTTCGAACGAAACCCTGGAATCCGCCCTCATTTTCGTCCAGCCATCGCGTGATTCTGCGAGAGAGAAAGATGCGTCAGTCCATAGGGCCAATTAAATTGGATGAAGGGAGTGTTTTATCAAGAATAATGAGTGAAAATAAGGGTTCTTTAAGGCTTTTTACAGGTGCGGCCCCCCACTCTCCTCTCTGAAAAACATTCCAGTCTATGCGACGGCCTATAGATCACACGGATCTTGTTCTATGAAAAATTCGAAAACAGGGAGTTGCAGCCACGAAAAAGACAAGTCGGCTTGTCCCAAAACTTCGGCTCTAGCACCAATCCCCTATTTTCGAATTTCTCATCGTAAGCTTGCTTCCATCCTCCCATTCCCGCCGTTCTTTTGGACCTTGTTCTGGTGACAGAGGTTTTCTCTTGGGCAACGTTTACGAGAAGCCTTCGAACCGATATTTTGTTAAGCTGTTCTTTCAGGCTGTTTCCTCCCGAGTGATCCATGCAATAGGCGCGCGAGTGTTCAAACTAATTTTCGTGTTCGCGCGCTGTGAAACTGAAACTCACTGTTTTCCTCGGCAGTTTTCGAATACCATGTTATGTACTTTGGCTTCAGTGAATTTTGAAAGATGGTTAGCTCAAATTTTTCTACAGCGTAAAAAATTTGTTTTAAAATGACTATCTGTTGGAAGTAGCAGTGAACCGGAAGGAAGTACGCACCTTCCTTTTTGGACCACGTGACATTTGGCTTTGGGGAGCCGAACGCGATGCACTGGAAGCTCCTGTTGTAGCCCTCCCGGACTTCAGTGTCCCCGGGAACTTTCTTCCATGCCGGTGGAACTGAAGAAAAAAAATAAAATAGAAAAAATGTTGTCTCGCATTTTACAATATGTAAAGCTTTAAGACCGTTATCACATCAAGTTTCGGAAAGTGGTTTTCTATGCCGCCGTAAAGTACAAAGGGGCTGGTTTGTGATTTTCCCTCCAGAAGGTGACAAAGGGGTCGGCGAAGTTTGTTTGAACTAGCGCGTTTATCCATCGGTTATCTTGTTCTTATCTTTGTTACCTTTCCATCTCCCCTCGGTCCTTCGCCAGTACAGGATAGCAAACTAAATCGCAGTTAGCCTCTCCGCTTTTCGCATCTGACCTTATCTCGTCCCGTTTCTGTCTCCTTTTACACCATGCTCTCATAACCGACAGAGTGTTAGCGAAACAAGTAAGAATTGCTTCGTTCACCAAGGAATAAAAATTCAAGCCCGTGCTTCTCTGATTTCATCTTGGTTTATATTGCGATGTACATTAATCGAATCGGTGTCTTTCAATCACTCCCGAAGAGTGGCGATTGATGTCGTGAGACTTGTCATCGCCCTCACATTTGAAAAGGAAGTGTTCTGTTCAGGGACCAACCTGACACCTCGATGTGCACCGTCTGGACGTCGCTTCCGAACGCGTTTCTCGCTGCGCAGGCGTAGTCTCCCGAGGACTCGGCGCTGGCGGGGTCCACGACCAGCAGCAGTGTGTCCTCGAAGCGCATCACCCTCACGTGGGGCAACAGCGACGCGTCTACGCTGCTTCTCAGCCACTGAAACGTCACGGGCTCGGAACCTCGCTTCAGTAGGCACGCCGCGGTCGCCTTTTCGCCGGCGTTCACCTTGGTGGAGGCGATTATTTGCTGTATTGCTGGAGCCACGTCTGGAACGGACGAGACATTGTTAGTGTTTCTTCGCAAACTGTAGTTATCTGTTCGCTTTGCGATAGCTTTGTTTTCTTTCGGAGTGTTTGAATGCGTGGCAAGCGTCCTTTGCGATTTTTTTGGTTCCTAGATGCCTCCGTGTACTCACGGTTCGTGCAGGGTTAATTAATTAGTACATAATGCACAACTAATTAGTTCACTTATTTATTTACTTTCCATCCACCCATCCATTTATTCATTTAAGTACATTACTACGTACTATTTGCCCAACGAAAAGTAATTGTGCGATAGAAGCTTAGACACTTTTTGCAAGTTGCTGATGAATGTGTTGGTTTTTCCAGGCCGTTTCTTTCTTTATGTATCAGCACCTGATGTTTCTCAGATTAGATATTCAAAACTGTAAGTCAATACGACCTTCTGTTTAGTTATTGTTTTGCTATAATAAAGTATAGATGTGATTTCTAGCATGGGATCTGTTATCGAAACGCTAAAAAAACAGTACAATGAATTTATTTGAGAGGAACTGTAGTGTGTGTGCAAAGTTCTGACTGCTGATGCTGTGCCCCGAGAATGCTAGACAAACACAGCGAAAGCAAGCAAATGTTGGCGAACAGTTACGAAGCATTAACGAGCGTTATACGATCGACAGTTAGCAAGTAGTAACAGGTGCACGCGAAAACTAAATTCTGGTTTCTGCATTCAGGGACTTCTCACTTGCTGTGACTTTGACGACTTCGTTATGGAGACTACTTCGAGGATTATTTAATGTTTGAGTTTTTGTCATGGCTGTAGTTTTGTAAAATGGTTTTTGTAGCCTGTCCTTATTCACTACTGTTATCGTTATTGCAGTTTTAACGCCTGAAACAGGGATCTTATTCATTAGTTTCGAGATTCAGGTTCGTTTCGCAAAAAAAAAAAAAACGCTTCGCATTAAAATTTTCTGCAGACTCTCTTGCTGATTAGTTTAAACTTGATAACTGCGCAGGAAACGAAATACCAGTAAACGAAGAACACTGGAATTTGCTCTCTTGCGTGTGTCCTCCTTTTACTGGGGATATGCTTTCTTCTGTGCGGTTTTAAACTTCTAAAGTATACCGTGCCAATCCGCTCAAACATCGAGATTGATAGCGTAAGTTCATCGTATGATAACGGTCGCCAATATATTTCTGCTTGATAGACTGTGCATCTCTAATGGCATCGGAGGATCATCGCATGGTTGCGATTAGCCGCCTGAAATTCGACACATTCCAAGAAAATCATTGCGAAGAACACTGCATATGCAGACTTACCTTCCGCGTTGCTGGGCTGCATGAATGGCGTAGCCAAAAGGCACCACACCTGGATCGGGACAAGCCTCATGACGAGCGGTGTGCGTTGGAACCTTCGTGTAGGCACACCTGAGTGTGTTCTTCGTGTATGCGTACGACGAGAAAAAAAAATAAAGAGCAGAGCGCCTCTTAGGTATGGAAAGGACGGCGTCTTTGCGGAGCACGCGGTCGCGCGACGCACGCGCGCTGGTCTTGGCACCGTTTCTTTTGCGGCAGTGGCGAACGGGCCAACCGCATTGCCGCTGCTTGTGGGACGTGGGAAAAAAGAACGACGCAGGCGACGTCGTAACAGTGGCGCGGCGGTGGCCTCTGTTTGTTGCCGAAAACCGAGACGACACTTCGCGGACGAATGCGTCGCTTCGCCGCAACGGTCGCAAGGAGACCAAACACATTGGACGTCGCTCGCCGGGTCATGCGCGCGTTGCATGCGTACCGAAAAACTCAGGTTTCAGGTGAACTCTGTCGTGTATTCGTCTTGCGTCACTCTAGTAATCTTCGTCTACCGCACTCTTATCTTGGTGTTCATATATATGGCAAACCCTTTCACATACGAAGTTATCGTGCATATATTTCTACAAATTTGGTGTTTGCGAAACAGCGGTTACCCCGGTGCAAAGTAAACAGGAATTTACAACAACTGTAGGATCATTTAAAGCTCTTATTCCTTTCGTCGACTAGAGCTGCTTATTGAAAGACATTTGATTTTTTTTTTTTTACGCAACGCGCTATAGCGATAACTCAGTGCAACTGATTTTACAGCCAAGTTCGCCTTCTTGGTTGGCTGTGTTTTAAAATCATTGTTAGGTGCGTTATGTATACCCATGCTTCTTAGTTTGTTGCGCTTCTGAACACGTCATTCTTCCGGGAGGTAAGACAGGGTCATCGAGATGACTTTCAAGTGGATGATGCTCCGCGCGTAATTGATTTAGTGAAACTGGAATTTGCTCCTGCGTTCGCGATGTTTCAAGTTCATACCCCGGACGTGTAGGTACAGCGAGTGGCTGACTGATCCGATGCCGTTTTGGGCCCTGCACGTGTACTTTCCGGCGTCTTCTGCTGTGACGTCGTCGATGACCACCGTGCCGTTGGGGAATGCTCGTATTCGGGAGTCGGATGCAGAAAAGGCGACCTCGTCTGCAGTACCTGCGAATCCACATTTTTTTGTTACTTCACTAATATTTTCTCATACTGCAGCCCCGATTGGGGCTATTGCAGGAGTGGGGAGTATGTGCTGACAAAATGTCACGACATTATACTATTCGCAAATACTTGCTGGCAAACAATCGCAGCATTCAATCGTTGATGGAAACAACTGTGTTTGAACGAACTTGTTGTTTGAAATGTTAAAACATTTAGTGAGCGCTGTGAGAACGGGAAGGGTCAGCGAAGGTTACATATTTGTCTGAAGAATTGGGTTGTGACGAGTTAATTAGAGAATGCAGAATGTTTAAACGTTCAGCATGTATGACGACGTGTTGAAAAGGGGGAAAGGTTCAGACTGTTAGAGAAAGATGAAAAATAGATAGGTGTATAGCAAGACGAAAATATCGTTTATATCTACGGCTTACAAAACTTAGTAAACGAACTGCTTTAGACTGTACAAACTCAATCTTCTGAATATCATTTTTCTAGAAAGAGTGTGTCGCTATGACGCGTACTCAATGTTTCGTTTCATCTTCGTGCTACTTTTCCGAACTCGACCAGTGTTCGGTCATTTGTCGTTGTTTTAAGCGTCGTCTGGTGCCGTACCTGATGTTGTTCTTGACCACTTCACGGTTGGTTTAGGCGACCCGGCAGCTTGACAACTGAGAACCACACTGCCGCCTTGAACGACGTTCGTGTCGGCCGTTGTTTTCTTGAGAACCGGTGGAGCTGGGCAAAGCCACAGTATTGAGCATCGGTTACAAAACGTTGTATTGCTTTCATTGTGCGTGTCTTTATAGAGCATAACGTGCAACACTAGTTCGCGCAATCATTAGTTAGCTAACATGTTTAATGTCGCTGGAACGAGCGCTTCAGCAACATACCTGTCTTTGCTACTAGCAACTGCATTCCTAAAAGTGATTCTGCAATATTTTTTTGTTCTACTGCTGCCGACTTTAAACGTTCTTTTTCCTTAGTTCTATATAGTTGAAGTTAACTTTGTGAGATCTTGGGCACCTTCGGGCTTGCTGATAATGTGGCAAAGAGTGTCAGTTGCTCGATACATTATATAGGGTAACTGAAATTATTGAGCGTTCAGATCAGCTGAGGCCCGCGTGCTCAGATTTGGGTGCACGTTAAATCACCCCAGGTGGTCGAAATTTCCGGAACCCTCCCCTACGGCGTCTCTCATAATATTATGGTGGTTTTGGGGCGTTAAACCCCACATATCAATCTATCAGCGTTCACAGCACATTTATTTATATCGACGCGTATTCGTATTAGGTGAGTCGCATGCCTGGGTGCTCAATCTGCTGTTCACTAAGCAAACAAAGAGAACTCACCTTCCACGTCTAGATAGGCTGAGTGGGTGTCGAAGCCGAATATATTCTTCACGATGCAGGTGTAGTTGCCGGCGCTTCTCTCGTCGATGGAGCTGATTATCGTCAGGGAGTAATCAGACTCCGTCTTGACTTTCACGTTTTCTGTCGTCTCTACCTCCTTGCCGTCTTTTAGCCACGAAAAAGAGAAAGGTGGTGTGCCCCCGCTAACGAAGCACAGTATGCTCACTTTCTCGCCTTTGCTGGCTACTTTGGCGAAGGAGAAAGGCTTTATCGTTGGAGGGGCTGCAAAATGAAGCGTGGTCACACTGTTATACGACCGTGTTTCACATAGATGTGTTTAACATATAAGGCCGGTGATTTTGTTAGTAGCTGCATTTGAGCCCGTGAAGTGCGTGCATGGTGTCATAAAATGCAGTACTCACTTGAAGAGTCGGAGAAGCGTATCCCTACTTGCAAAAAAACGCAGAGCACCAATAGCGTTGCTGTCGGTGGCTGAAGGACCGCTCTCTTGTTTTTGTGCATCTTGGCTTTAGCGTTGCTTTCGTTTGAAAGATTAGGTAATGAAGTCGCATGCCTACGTGTTTGATGTTTTGACAGCCATGGTCATTCTGGTATTAGTACTCCTAGTCGACGCTAGGCACTGTCTCCGACCTTTGGTTGACGGACAAGGGGCGCCACATGTCGAACACAAGTGATATTACACGCAGAGCGTAACAAAATGCCTCGCATTTCGAACTTGTGTTTTTGTTTACTCCAGTAAATAGGGCCTCTTTTACGCGTTCGTGCGTTTTATCGACGTAAATATTGCGTCGTCACGTGAGAAGCCTTGTTTCATCGTGAGACACACGGCCAGCTATATGCACCAGGGCGTCTCAACGACGCTTTTCGAGCCTCGACAGTGTGGTTCATGTAGGGCCCGGAAAGCAGCGGTTCGTTCTTCCTTAGGAATAGCAAAGAAGGCTGTTCAACGCTTTATGGTGTTGCTAACGTATGCTGTTAAACAATATAGTTTTCGCTAAAAACTATACGCCATCTGGATTAGCATGAAGTTGGCGCCTTAAGCTTCGTTACCGGAAGCTTGACATTGAACCAATTTACCGAACATCTACAGCTTCGACAAGCTGGCATAGCAAGGCCGTAATATCGCGTATGTGTAGAGGTATGTAGGCAGTTGAGGGAAAAAATAAGCGGCGCGTCAGGCTGTAATGAACGGTTTTTTGGGGGCTAGCAGAATCGTCGTTTCATACCCCGCACGTGCAAGTACAGCGAGTGGTTGACGGATCCTATGGAGTTCTGGGCCGTGCATGTGTACTTCCCGGCGTCCTCAGCTACGACATCTTCGATGAACAGTGTGCCGTTCGGTGAAGCAAGCATACGGGCGTTGGTATCGGGAACGGCCGCATCTCTGGCTGTTCCTGCATTAGTAAATGACATTCAGGTGACATGCAGAATCTTATACTGCGTTTGAATTGGTGGTCCTAATAATGTCTTTTTTATGTGCTAATCGAATTTCCTGCATAGTCATACCTGGTGGTCTTGACCAGCTGACGGTGGGCTTTGGTGAACCGGTAGCTTGGCAGTTCAGGGTAACGCTGCCTCCTTGAACAACGTTCGTGTCGGATGTTGTTTTTTTCAGCACGGGCGGCGCTGCGTGAATGACCAGAAGTGGGCGAATATAGATCTTTACTTTTTAACTTGAATCATACATTTTATTCACCCCGATAATCACTCGTCATTCGACGTTATCTCCTTTCTATTGTGTCTTGCAGAATTTCTCGCCGGAATACCTCGCAGAGTCGCTACCTGTTCCTTTCTGAATTCTCCTTCGTTTATTGAGGACTTGAAGCAGGTTGACATGCTATCGAAAGCGGAAACTACCATTACAAATAATCTTTTGATTTTAGGTGACAGCTTGTGCACTGTCACGTAGTTTAAAAAGCAATGGTGGTGTATATGGCCATGACCAGAATGGCCATTTCAGCAGCACTGGCTAATATGACGTGCTTTATTTAACTGGAACACGAGAAATGCAAAGTTAGAAGTTCTGCGGCGAGCGATAGTGCGAAGTTCCGGAAAACAAGAAATATGAGCAACATGATGCACAAATGCTTGCCGAATTCGCACTTAATTTTGGAAATGTCCTTGTTGAGGTATTTTGAGGCTGAATTGTACCTAGTTGAAAAGTCCTGCGTGGTACACGTTCTTGGCCGCTTATCCCTAACGTTATAATGTACACAAAAAGGGGAAGCCATAGAATAGAAGCAATCATCAAACGTACCTTCGACATCTAGGTAGGCCGAGTAGCTGTCGAAGCCAAATATATTCTTGACGATGCATGTGTAGTTTCCAGCACTTTTCTCGTCAACAGAATTGATGAAAACTACTGAGTACTCCGGCTCTGGTTTCACTTTTACACTGCCTGTTGTCTGCAGTTCGTTTCCATCTTTGGACCAGGCAAACGAAAAGGGTGGCGTTCCCTCACTCACCAAACAGGTGATGCTAACTTTCTCGCCCTTGCTGGCTACTTTGAGAAACGAGAATGGCTTTATCCTTGGAGGTGCTGCAAAACAAAACAAAACGTTAGCGAAATGTTCTGCATGCTCAACTTCGTACGTTAGTACGACGTATAGCTGTATTATTTCGTTTAGTTTCAATTTGATTCAATTTAATTCAGTTTTATTCCATATAAAGGATAAGGGTAGGCTCAGGGATATTGTGACGTTTGTCACGTGAGAACACGAGTATTCCTGATACACCGAAAGAAACGAGGACACTTTCGGTGACGGCTCAGTAAACGTAGACTACGAAATGTTTTGCGCAGTACAAGTAAAAATATGCTTGAACGACTATGCTGTACACACAAAGTCTTAACATCGTGCCGGTTAACATCAGGGCAACGGAAATCATGCATTGTGTGGTGAACAAACGTTGAACTTACTTGAACACTCGATGCAGCCTGGGGAAATGCAGAGCAACACACACGATGCAAAGAGCGTGGTTTTCGGCAGCAAATTGTGTACGATCATCTCGGTTGTGCCTCCTTTCCCGCTGGTTTTCGTCGTATGTTGTTGAACACAGCGCAATCAACTTATGTGCGGTGGCCTGCTATACGGCAGCCATGGTTAGTCAGTGGCTTTGGTGCCTACATTGGCTGCCAGGGGGCTCTTCTTTGACCCCTGGCGCGCGGACAAGAGGCGCCACATGTCGTAGAAAACGGTTATTACTAGATGAATGTTGAAAGTCCCTCTGCATTTGAACTTGCTACTTTACGTAATTTTACCAGCAAGGCTATATCGCTTTCACCGCGTGTTTTGGGCGCGCACTGTAGAAATCTCAGCGCGACACGTCGAGTTTTCTGAACGAGAAGCGTATTTGCTGTACGCGAGCACCTCGATGTGAATGTACACAGAAAGCGTCCCTCACTCCATGCAGCGATCATCACAAACCCTGAGTGATCCTCTTTGAAAAAAAAAAAAGATTTGCTGTCTTAATAACGTAACTGACAGTGGAGGAGGGGTGTTAAATACACGTATCAGTGCAGTCAACCTCCACTAGCGGCAGTATGCAGCTTGGCACACAATGCTGCGTATTATTGTCCCTTCTGTTTCTTTGTGTGGTGCTTTGCATATTATGCGTGCAGCGTAGTGTCATAGAAAGAGGCCTTGACTATGCGCATCCAGGCGTCGTTCCATACCCCGTACGTGCAAGTACAGTGAGTGGCTGACAGATCCGATGGCGTTCTGGGCCGTGCACGTGTATTTTCCAGCATCCTCAGCTGAAACTCCTTCGAAGAGAAGCGTGCCGTTCGGAGAAGACTGTATTTTAGGGTTGGCAGCAAGGGCGACTGCGCCGGCAGTTCCTGCATTTAGGTGCGCTAATAAGGGAGCGGATTCTTTTGTCACGTTTACATGAATGCAAATGTTTTTTTTTGTATTTTCCGATCCTTACCCGAAGATCTTGACCAATTCACAGATGGCTTTGGCGAACCTGTTGCCAGGCAACTCAGTGTGACGCTGCCGCCTTGGACAACATTTGTGTCCGGTGTTGTTTTCTTGAGCACCGGCGGCGCTGCAGAGAAGAAGAGAAGTGGTTCAGAATGATTCCTACAGTTTCAAAGTCGATAATTATGCGTATCCTATTTTAGCAGCGCCAGAAACAAAAAAAAGAAAAAATAAACTTTCTTGGGGCATTGTCCATGTCTTCCGTCTCTCATTTGTATCTTGAGAGGTTACGATGGCCCGGCATCATAACTTTTCCCACGATGCTGCGTGGTTCTCTTAGGCACAGTTTTGCAAGGTCATAATTTGTATAAACAGAAGTGAAAGCAACCCATGACAAGATTCCTGCTGTTCCACTATAACGTTTGTTTACCGGTACATTGGAACAAAACAAAAATAGAAAAAAATTAATAGGGAAGGCTATACATGTTTAGCTGGTTGCCTGAGTATTGCGGTTATTAGACTGGATTCTACGCGATAAACAACAACAACAACAACAACAACAACAACAACAACAAC
Source organism: Rhipicephalus annulatus (assembly GCA_013436015.1). Classification (NCBI taxonomy): domain Eukaryota; kingdom Metazoa; phylum Arthropoda; class Arachnida; order Ixodida; family Ixodidae; genus Rhipicephalus; species Rhipicephalus annulatus. Next base: position 154,335 of record WOVY01001292.1, on the reverse strand, counting down.
AACAACAACAACAACAACAACAAGAAAAATCTCATACTGCAGCTGCGTCTGCCTTTCGTAGCACCATTACGTAAGTTTACTGGCCAACCTATACTGTGTGCCTTTTGTAAACTCTCGCTAAGTCCTCTTGTTATACGCGTACTGAATTCAATACATTTCAGTTACGTCTATCATGCGCCTATATAGACATCGAATCACTTAAATGAGAAAGCAAGTATTCTCTGAAGCGACAAACGTACCTTCTACATCCAGGTAGGCCGAGTAACTGTCGAAGCCGATTATATTCTTGACGATGCACGTATAGTTTCCAGCGGTTCTTTCGTCGACGGAATTTATGAATACCACGGAGTATTGCGTTTCCGCTTTCACGTGCACGTTGTCTGTGGTCTGCAGTTCTTTGCCGTCCTTCGACCAGGAGAATGAAAACGGTAGCGTTCCTTCTCTCACCAAACACACGATGCTGATTTTCTCGCCCTTGCTGGCTACTTTGGGGAACGAGAATGGCTTTATCCTTGGCGGAGCTGAAAATAACAAAGTTTATGGTAGTAATCAAGCTGGCCAGCATTGCCGGTGTCGTTATTTCGTTACGGTGCCGGTGAAAATCGGTGCGTGTTGTTCGATTCAACGTCAATTAAATGGATAAACACGCACATAGCGGTAAAGAGATAGGTCCTACTTACTGGAGCACCAGTATCCACGTATGATGTTGCAGATAACTCCACCGAAGAGTAGAACGGCGGTCACCGACGGTAGAAACGTTGCGCGACTTGTGTTTCTTAAACTCTGCGTTTTCATCTTGCACCTGTCGGCAACGTTGTGAAAACAAGCCACGAAGCTAGTACGCGTAAAAATGTCTTTCCGTGACTGCCATTGTGACCAGACGGCTTTAGTGCTCGGATTTGGTGCCAGAGGGCTTTCTGTGATGCCCCACAGACAAACATGGGGCGCCACATGTCGTAGGAAAGCGACATTACTAGCCAAGTGTTGAAAAAGCGTGTGGATTTGAAACTGTGTGCCGGGCTACTCGGAACAAGTACCGACAATTCTCGACACTTTGCGCGTATGATGCAGACGTAAAATGTCGCGCAGCCAATCTAAAAACGTGGTCACAGCCTGAAATGACCGGCGTTTAGGGAATAGGTGGCCTCTTCGAACTTGTAGCGCTTAACATTAGTGCGGAGCTTGAATACAGCTGGTTCGTTGTTATCAAACATTGCTGACTATGTGAGGGCGCCTCGTTTAGTTTGCGTCTGCATAGCCTGCTCGGATCTGCTGCAACGCCACTGAACATAGCGTCACTGTGCGTTTGTAAAAGAGACGGAAGTGTGACGGGATTTCTTCACACAGGAGGGTCTTGCGTTGCACCTGTCTCACCATTGACAGTGACGGTGAAGCTGTGCGAAGCCGTAGGTGCGATTCCATTATCAGCTTCGCAGACGTACTGGCCAGCATCGTCGATAGAGACGTCGTCGATAAGCAGACTGCCGTTGCTAGATGAAATCAAGTTCATTGCACCTGCAAGTTTTCAAAGACAACAAAAGAAATCGAGGTATTAGCATTTCGCATAAGGACTAGTGTAAATATATGTGGACTTAAGTTTCATATCTTCGTTTCACTTACTGCTTTGTTTTCTCCATTTGATCTTGGGCGCCGGAGAGCCCGACGCCAAACATTCAAATATGGCGCGCTCTCCTATATTGACTCTGACGTCTCCTGGTGTTTTTTTCCACAATGGCGCGGCTGAGGGAAGAACGAAAATGAAAATTAATAATTACTTCATGGGAATTGTTCACCATCGTATAGCGTTTCTCGCACCTTGAACGTCCAGCACGGCTGTGTAGCTGTCGAAGCCTGCCCTGTTCTTTGCTATACAGGTGTAGTTTCCCGCGTTGGACACTTCCACTGGCTCGATTAGTATCGTCGAAAGGCCCCTTTTTGTTTCCACGAATACGTTTTTCGCTGAGTTCAGATCACTTCCGTCTTTGAGCCAGGACATGGTAACTTGATGGCTCCCCGAAGTTGTCAGGCACATTGCCGAGATGCGAGAGCCCGGTTTTACGGAGCCGGGAAACGAGAATGGTTGCAGCTTTGGAGGCTCTATTGCAGCTGTAAAAAGCAACAGAGGGCACTGTATCTGTACGGCGAGGTTACGCGAAGACAACTAGAGTAAGCAATAAAGACCTTCACTTACCACCATGGGAGGTTCGCCACCCAGTCGTCATCAAAACATAAATCAAGGAGAGTCCACGGATCATGTTTGGCTTGCTCTCAAGTGGCTTACAGGCCTCTTGGCATTGTAGCTAGTAAGATGCGCCGCTGGAAACAACTAGGGCTCACATGTATTCCTTAGCTGCTATATCATACTTCAGATGAGTCGCATGTTTTTAGATCTTGGAGTTGGAGATCTTGGAGACATCGGTCTGCTCCGTTGGCGTCCAGACGTGCACTCGATACAAAGACGAGCGTTGTTAATGCGCTCTCTAGTGGTGATCATAAGCTTCAGCGCTATAACGGACTGATCGCGACACACTGTGTTCACATGACAAACTATGTGGCTTCGGCGCCGAGAAGCGCGATTTTACAGACGCCTGTTTTGTGTTCCAGAAAAGAAAGTGTCGTTCGAGGGCGCACTGGCATAAATCTTCTTTAAGTGTAAATGAGAAATACTTAGCGAGGGATTATTATTTAGTACCCAACACTTGAGTGACCGAGAAATGCAGCGGAGTCCATTAAAGTGGGTCTTATGTCAAGGCAGTTAATTGCCCTTCGTGTACACACTTGTCTGTTATGGCTCGAGCTCTCTGTTCTTACCGTTCACGGTCACTTTAACCGTGTGTCGTACGCTGGGTGGTACGCTGTTCTGAGCCTCGCAGGCGTACGTTCCCGCATCGTCCATCGACACTTGCGTGATGATCACCGTGCCGTTGCGGTGAATGGTCAGCCGCTCGTTGTCCATTTTCGATGCATCGTGGTAGCCTGTAATGGCAGAAAAAGAGCGCGCATTTCAGAAGCATTTCACTGAACTGTTAGAAAAAGATCTGCGCTTCATTCAGCCGTCGCAGTGACTCAATTGTCACGGTGCTCGGCTGCTAACCCGAAAGACGCGGGTTCGAATCCGGAGCATTTAGATGGAAGCGACATGCTAGAGGCCCGTATACTATGCATGCGATGCCAATACATACTAAAGGAGGCCAACTGGTCAAAACTATGTGGAATTTTTCCACTTCAGCGTCACTCATAGACCGAGTCCCTTCGGGGCTGTCAACCTCATTGACCACACAAAAAGCATCGCATCGACTTGAAAGTATTAAGATGCGCGCCCATATTCAGAAGCTGGGCTTAATTTTTATAGCGGACTAACTGCACCATCAGTGTATACAATGCCGCATCCTTCACCGAGCACTATATTTACTGTTCAGTAGACTACGCGGCATCGGTTAGCTCTGATCCCGCCTCAGATTAGTTGAGTCCAGTAGAGCTCCGACCTGTTCGTTGGTTTATAGTATCCCGCTGGGTACACGCGCTATAGTACAGGAAGCGCGCCATTTGGGCCGTTTGTTTATTAAACTCGATCGCTTACAAAATAGTGAGAAATCACAAAACGTACCCTGCTTGTCTCCGATCTTGTGAAACGTTAGCGTTGGCTGCGGGAACCCTGACGCTAAGCAGTCGATGACAAGTGTTCCGTCCAGAATGACGGATACATCTCCAGATACCTTTTTCCAAGTAGGGGAAGCTGTTGAGTAGTAAGGCACCTATAAGCTCTCGCGCTAAGCACAAACTCGAACGTATCTTTGAAATAGTACTTACACTCCACTTCTAGCACAGTTGTGTAGCTGTCGAATCCGTACTTGTTTTTCGCGATGCAGGTGTAGTTTCCCACGTGTGAAGGCACGACGGGCTCCAAGAGGAGCACGGAGTAGACGGATTCTGTTTTCAATTGCGTTCCTTGCACTGTGTTCAGCGACAGACCGTCCTTCAACCACGAGAACGTGACAGGCTGAACTCCGGACGTTATCCAGCACGTAACGAGGGCTTTGCCGCCGACCGGTATGTTCTTGGAGAAGCCGAACGGGCGTATTTCAGGGACCTCTGAAAGATTTTTGCACAGGAAAATTAGACACCAACAACGCTCTATTTTTGTCGAGGCTAATAACAGTTATTGCTCTCCCGACGTATTAGGTTGCACTCACCTTTGCTTTGCGAAATCCTTTGGAGCAAAAGAAAGCTGAGAATGAAGGTGATCAGCTGTGCGCGGGTTTTCACTGTGTACGAAGGGGCGCATATGAAGAAAACGACAGTATTTGGTATTTTTGTGCTGTCCGTCAGTAGTGGCGACATTTTCGCTCGGCGGCCTTACGCTTCGTTGTTATGGTGGCTGTACTCAAAGCGCACTGGTGTTACCGCACGGACAAGGGGCGCCACATATCGGCACGTACCGCTGTTAATGTCCGAACCGAGTCGCTCTGTTTGGTAGGGTATCATCAATATCAAGTCTATAGAGAAAGACACCATTTTTTGGGGGAAATCTTCGGTGTATGTTCTCTGGAATTGAATGTTAGCTTGACACAGTGAAATCGCACCGGTTACTTTGACGGTTACGGTCTTTCTCAGTGTGGGCGCGATGCCGTTGTCAGCTTCGCAGACGTACTGTCCGGCGTCCTGCGTCTCTATGTGCGGGATTACCATAGACCCGTTCTCGTTGGCTTCACGGGGCTGTGGCGTCTTCTTTGAATGCGGAAAACCGCCGTCTACAAGGAAGAAAATGAAGCCATAAATGTTTGAACAACTTACCCACTAATGAGCGCGGAGTGTTGATATCAAAAGTAGCGAACCTTGAAGTTTTAACCACCGGATGATTGGCGCGGGTGATCCAGATGCAGCACACTCGATGACGAGTTTAGTGCCCAGCGTACCACCCACGTCTTGAGGTTCTCGTAACCAACTTGGAGGTGCTGGAAGGAGCGCGATATCGCTTGAAACAACTTTAACGAATAGCGAGCGCAGTATTGCATATAAATAGAAACGACTCGTTTCTGCTGGATTGCGGCCATGTGAAACACCATTTAAAACATCAAGAGAAGTGCGCAAATTTCCTCTCTGTCTCTCTGCTTTTTGCTACAGCTACCTGCTCATCAACAAAACGAAGAAATCAATTGAGATATCCACGCATAGTTCGTGCGTGATTTGCAGGAACAATTATTGAGGTTGATATTGACAAAATCTGAACGTTAGCGAATACTATAAAAGTGTTGGCTGTTTAGCGCGCTCCCCCAATCCATGTGTAATAAGCTTGTTAAAAAGGAAGAAAACGGGAAAAAGCAATCATTGTTCTGAAATTTTCTTATGTATAATAATGAAGTTTGTTTAATAATGGAGTAGTATACTTAAGTGAGAAATACGTTCAAAAGCACGTTTACACACACACACACACACACACACACACACACACGCACGCACGCACGCACGCACACACGCACGCACACGCACACACGCACACACACACACACACACACACACAAAGCACTGGAGTGTGGGCCAAAACCATCAGTATTCAGCTTGAACTGTGGACGGTATTCAATGTTCTATGAACTAGTTCGGCTGTAACTATTAACTTCTGTTCCATATTATTTGGCGCTTATATTTTATAATTTGTTATTAGTGGCCGTAACAATCAATATCCGAGAGTTTAGTGCAAGATGGTACAATTAAAAAGCCGACAATAGCAAATTTATGAATTCTGCGAAATGATGAATGTACTTTAACTATCGCAGACCAGCCCTTCTCTCAATAGTGAGTTGTTTTGCCTGTGTGATATCTTCCGCAAGAAAAAAAAATAACGACAGGAAAATGGTGACAGTATATAAGATCATGTACAGCAGGCCAATGGATAGACTTCGGTAACACAAGCAGGTTGTTATTTTGGAAGCACGCATTTCATGTTTAGTGCAAGCAGGTACTTTAACCTTATAATTCATGCTGCTAGTACAGCGTGCCTAAAAGTTGTTTACCTTCGACGTCGAGGTATGCGGTGAAACTGTCGAACCCTGCTCGGTTCTTCGCGATGCAAGTGTAGTTTCCGGCGCTCTGTCCGTCCACAGGATTCACGCTGAGCACAGAGAAGTCGCTGTGCGACACAATGTGAACGTTCTTCGACTGCGATGCGTCCACGCCGTTTCGTAGCCAAGTGAAGGTGACGGGCATGTCGCCTTCCGCAAGGAGGCAGGTGGTTCGTACGTTGTTCCCCGGCTTCGCAGTGCCAGCGAATGAAAATGCGATGATCTTGGGAGTAACTGTGCGTTAATTAGAATTTGTAAGTCCACCGGCCTCATCACGCTATTCGAAACTGCTAGAGCGTTGATTCGAGTTACTGCTTACCTTTAATGCTGCTTGCTGCGGCGGGTTGAACGCAAACTCCTAGAAGTTGAAGGGCCGTTGCTACTTTCAAGCAAATATTGAGTGCCCGAATAGTTGCATTTCGGCAGCCTCTCGATATATCTTCGACGTGTCCCCTGCTGCTGTTGTGCGACATTTTGGCGCTGCGAATGCACTGAAGCATCATCGCGAATGGCGTTGCGTGTGCTGGCTTGCTCGTTTGATGGCTTACACTCAGACACGGTGCGCCACATGTCGTCGACCACCGAGAACGCTGCACGCACCCAGCGAGCTTTGCGCGGTGTTCAAGTTAACCAAAAACTGCTCGTGTGGTTTGCGGGCATATCTATGTATCGTGAAGTACTGTTATCAGGCTTTTCGGATGATTTCGGAGGTATTAGGCATTTCCTGCGAATATGCCATTTTGATTTGGGACAAAATAGGAATTTGAGCAAGAAAATTGCCCACTTTGTGTGCGAGACGCCGATAAGGTCCTGTCTACAACTGTATTATTGTTGAAAATGCAAATATTGTACAGTAAACAATTCAACGGGGAAACTAGAATGAGAAAGGCAATTTTGAAGTACATTCTATCGTTGTTAAATTGTGTCATTTTCGACGCTTACCGTTTATCTTCAGCGTTATCGTCTTTTTCAGCACAGGCGCCACCCCATTGTCTGCTGTGCATGTGTACAGCCCGCTGTCAGTTACATCCAACTCGTGTATAACAAGGGTTCCGTTCGGATAAACAGCGGTTCTGGAAGGGAGCGCTTCACTGACTGGTTGCTGAAGACCGTCGCCTGCACAGAATTGTGTAATAACACGTTTAGTAGACGTTGTTCAAGCAACGGTGGGAGCATAGCCTACCTCGTGTACTGTACCAGCTCATTCTAGGAGCAGGAGAGCCGGAACCTAGGCAGTCAATGTGCACAGTGCTTCCAACGGTGCCAGATTTGTCCATCGGCTCCCGCTTCCATTCAGGTGGAGCTGTAATAGACGCAACGAATTTAGTTTGCTAGTAATCTTTAGCTCAGCAAATGTTTTAGTTATCAGAGATGAAATAGAGGCTATGGACAGGATGCAAGTGCGGCTTAATTAGCTGATTAAGAAGTCGTAACATTGTCAATGTGTCGTGTGCTACGCCTACACTTGTCATGTTTATGACATGATCAGCAATAGTCGAAACACATTCATCGACATCACACAGAATTAGTTCATCCGAAGACACATATAACCTAACAGCAGTAATGTTCGATTGAATACAGCATCATTCTATTATGCTTATGTCGACTGCACTAGCTTGTAGCAATAACCTATTTTTTTACGCATTGGAGTCTACGTGTATGTGCGCCAAAAAAGTTTGTGCATACGCTGCAGCATGGACTCATTTTACCTTCGACTTCAAGGAGCGAGGTGAAGCTGTCGAAGCCCGCCTTGTTTTTCACGATGCACGTGAAGTTTCCCGCGCTTGATGCACTCACGGGCGAAATGGTCAGCAGCGACACTTCCGAGTGCGTGTTGTCAACTTTGACATTGGGTAGTGAAGACGCGTCGCGCCCGTTTCGTAGCCAAGAGAACGTCATCGGACGAGCGCCAGCTTCTACGAGACACGACGTTCTGACCGTCTCCCCAGGCTTCGCCGTCTTTCGGAAGTGGAATGGCTGTATCTTCGGTGCCACTACGGGGCGATTCGTGTAGCGTTAGCGAGGCTCTCCCTTTCCCTGCCGACTCCGGCGGTTCAGAGCTTACCTTTTTCGGAAGATATCTTGCTCACGCATACACAGAATGTGGTAAACAGTAGGAAATGCATAGCTGGCCTTGTACCTTGACTAGACGGCGATGCGCAACAAAATTTAGGCCGGACTGTTTTGCTGCGTTGCCGGAAGCACCTTACCGCGCCATGTTTTGCTAGAACAGTACAGCGCCACGGTCGCCTATAAAGCGTGCCTGCTGCTGGACATGGTGCGCCACTCCGTGTACGTGTCTGGAACTCTCAACTTCGATAGTACGTGTAAATGTAGGCGTTGTGGGATCTGCCGCACTGCATGAAGTATCGCTACGTGACAGTGAAGTGTTGTGCCAAGGAAGTTTCAATATTAAGTGCTGCGTGATCGAGTTGTGACTTCTAATCTAGTTGGGGCCGTGACTTCAAGAACGACTGTGTTGCTCATTCATTATAGTGCCTTGGCTAATCTCACACCGAGCGACAAAGATTGTTTTCGCAAATGTGTGATCGTCTGCTATCAGCGGGTATGTTTACAAAGACCTTCATCTTAATTGGTATTTACGCTTCTTACCTAATGAGAAGGTGTGGTATGTATTGTATCAGAACATTGGGGCGTCAATGTCAATGAGTAGAAACGATAAATAATCTGTAAAATGGTGAAGGCATTGCTCATTCATGCTACCTAATCGCTGGCAGTCTTTTACTTCGCAATGCTTTCGAAAGATGTCTTCAATAAAGGAGTACTGACCCGATTTTTAAAGATGGTGGGATTGTTGCTCGGAATAAGAACATCGGTTTCGACAATCCAAAAAAGAGTGCCGTGGCGCCTGGGAGTGCATCGCATATATTTTTAATATCGCTACTTTTAAAAGTCACTTTCGGTTTCGATATCGATGGCGTGGCTCCTCCGTAACGTGTCATAGCAGTGTGACGTCACAGGGAGACAACCATTCGCAATTTATTAGCAGCAGATGTGCCATCTGCTCGCGGTACACGTAAACAACGACGACTGCATTGTCCCTAGCAACCCCAACAGTGATTTCTGCGATTGAGGTGGCATGCAGAACGCAGAGTTCCGAAACTCAGTGTACCTGACTTGATAAGACAGATGCTTGGGCTAGTTGGTGATTGGAAATCAACATATTTGCACAGCGCGAGACTACAAGCAGTTACGACGTAACTACAGACGTAACTTCTGTAGTTACGTCGTAACTACTCGTAGTCTTGCGCTGTGCAAAATGTTGGTACCTGACTTGACTCGTCTTGATGATGTCCATTGCGGTGGGGTATACTTACTGATGCTCAGCGATGAAAACTTTAAAATCAAATAAAATATTTTATACCTGCTGGCAGACACCGGTGTGTGGAGAGTGTTAACACTGCACACCAAGAAAACGAAGAATGTTCTTTTTGCAATGTCTCGAAATTGCGTCAATACGTCTTTAACACCCGTGTTTTAAGCCATATATTTTCAATTTATGGCGTATCATCCAAGGCACTGTGACAAACGCTATAGCGCCAACACTAATAATTTCTGTACGCCCATTTTCTTTCTTTTTTTTTTGTTAACCTCTCGCTTAGTGGAATCATATGGCATGTAAGGAAGCACCCAATGTTGATTTATTATTTTTTTTTGCGTTCGTAACTTCCCTGTTGTAAAGGTTTCGAGCAAAGCGGAGAACTATCTGAATAATGAATAACGAATAACAACACTGAATGGTGTACAGCACTGAGTCGAAGTTAAAGGTCATCGCTGGAACGTTTCACCGCACTCAAAGTGCCTCAAAAAGTCGTGGAATAGCTCTCAGAGCACTTCAAAAGCAAAATGTTACGCTAAAATTTTGTTTCTCGAGATTGCCTTAGCGGTTCCTGACGTGCAGCGCATACCATGCATCTTAGTGTCTGGTTTTTGTTCAGACTGAAGATACAAACAACGCCCTGAAATCATTGTGCAGTTGTGCAAGTTTGGCACACAGTATATGATGATTGACGTACTCTCACCTTCAACGTCCAAGTACGCCGTGAAGCTGTCGAAGCCGGCTTTGTTTTTCACGATGCAAGTGAAGTTGCCCGCGCTCGTGGCATCCACGGGACTGACGTTCAATATGGAGAAGTCCGCATGCGTGTTGACCTGGACGTTTCTCGTCAACGACGCGTCCACTCCGTTTCTCAGCCACGAAAAAGTCATCGGAGCGTCGCCTGCCTCAACGAGGCATGTCGTCCGCGCGTTTTCGCCAGGCTTTATGGTCTTCCGGAAATGGAAGGCTATGATCTTGGGAGGCACTGCAACACGAATCGAGTTATTCACTAATCGCATAACTTGGGACAGGTTGTCACATGCTGTCAGAAGTTGCGTGAAACGAGGCTGGGATTGAATGATGCCTCACCTTTGTTGGTGCTCGCCGCTGTTGTAGACGGCGTAAAAACGCCGAAGGACAGCGCAGCCGATACGAAAACCAGCGGGGGGAAGTCCAGGCGCATTTCCTTGAACACTGTAAATCTTTCGAAGCGAAACACTGATCTCTGGATGCAGTCGTGGGGCAAGTGTACTGTGTGTGGTTGCGAACACGACTAGTCGTCGAATTAAAAGGCCGTCATCGCATCATACGCCGCTGACTTGAGTTTCCGCGATCGCGGACATGGTGCGCCACACCGTGTCAAACTTGGGTTTTAAGCAGCTCCACACAATGTTTTTCACAGTTTGCCTTTCGGTTTACGTACTTTTTTAACGACGTAAATTTCGCGTTCTTTTACGTAATTCCAGTCGACAAGATATTAAACTGTTGCATCGCAACAGAGAGAGAGAGAGAGAGAGAGAGAGAGAAACTGTGCATCTTGGTCTGTAGCGCTAGTACATTTATGTCTGTCAGAATATGTCATGATTGCTTGAATATCTTACCCCGCACTTTGACTGCGAATATGTGTGAAATCAGCCTTTCTATTCCATTATCCGCGCTGCACTTGAACTCTCCGCTTTGTGACTCCTGGGCCGACTTCAGAACAAGGGTTCCGTTGGGGCTCACGGACGTTCCTTCGTCACTGTTCCTCAAAGAAGTCCACTCTTTGGTAGTTCCTGCGAAGAAATTGTGAATAAAACAGTGGTATATTAGTCAAGTTAGGTATTTTTTATTAATTGCTTATGGTAATGAAATTCGCACCTTGTTTAAACATCCACGACACCTTAGGTGAAGGAGATCCATGGGCGTTGCAGAATAAGACAAGCTCTTTTCCCTTCACAACATCCGTGTTCCCTGGAACGCTCTTCCACATCGGAGGAGCTGCGGCAGGCATCAATTGCTGTAACGATCATCGGGAAGAACTGGGCGAATTCAGAGTACCTTCGACTTCCAGGTACGCTGTGTGGCTGTCGAAACCTGCCTTGTTCTTCACGATGCAGGTGTAATTTCCGGCGTGCACAGCCTCCACCGGCTCGATAATGAGTACGGAGTAATCACTCTCCTTTTTCTCGCGTAAGTTCTTTAATTCTGTCACGGATGAGCCGTCCTTGAGCCAGGAAAACGTGAATGGCTGCGTTCCATCGGCGGCACTGCACATGACCGAAGTCCTTCCGAGCACTTTGGGCCGGTTTGGGAAGCTGAAAGGTAGAACCTTGGGCGCGCCTGCAAAGGTGTCCGTGCGTCTCCGTAACGCTCTGTTTTACGAGAGCATGCATTAAAACATGACTTACCAAGAAGGAGCACTTCTCGGGCGTGCATCAGGGAGAGTAAACAAGCCAACTTCCAGGCTTCCAGAATAGGCGGCGTTGGACGATTCGCCATGTTTCGGTAATAGTTGAGCACACGAGATCCGCGAGCGACGTAAATGTTTCCGAAAAAACTTTGTGCACACAGAATCTCGACGACCGGCTTATAGAGCAAGTTGTCGCTGTGTGCGTGCGTGTGGCGATGGCGGAAGCAGGAGACAAGCCACTGGTGCTTGGGCGACCAAAACACGGGCAAAGCGTGGACTCGGGGCGCCACGTATCGTCGAGTTAAGAAAGCACTCTTACGCTCATCAAGCGAGTCATGGTATATTTGCCTCGTTTTGTAGCGGAGTTCGAAAACCTACATCAGATCTCGCGAAATATTCGGTCTCATTCAGGCTACCTTATTCCAAATATGAATAACATAGGTACAGGTGTGATGTACTTTGCATGCGAAAGACTGGACTCGTGTTGGAGTTGCTTACCGAAAATGGACAGCAGGAGTTCGTGGCGTATCTCTGGCGGCACCCCGTTTGCAGCTGTGCAGCGGTATCTGCCAGTCTCGTTAAGCGTCACTCGTAGGATCTCCAGATGCTCTCCTTCTGCCGGAAGCTTCCTCCACGACTGTGTTGACTCTGTGCATTGCCGTATTTCAGGATTCGTTAAACATTTGATTCGATTTCTGCTCTAATTGTTATCTTGTCTTACGTTTTTGGGATATAATGCTACGATGTGTTGAAAAAAAAGCGCCTCTAATTATTATTTTTATCCTTGATCTTACGAGTATCGCGGCGGACGCATTTTGACGGAGGCGATATGCTAGAGGCCCGCGTACTCGGATTCAATGCTGGTTAGGGGGGGGGGGGAAGTGATGGATGGATGGATGGATAGCACATACAGGTTCGCAATTACTGCTGGTTATCGCTCTGTTATTTGCAAAGCAACCTCAACAAAATTTTTAAAGTGCTTGAATGAGGATTTTACTATATGATTAGTAAGTTTGGCAAAAAAATAGGGTCATTCTAAAAATATTGAAGAGAAAACTAATTGTTTGACTTTTCATTTTTTAAAGATCATTTGTGAAAACCGTTTGCGTGTGAAATGATGAAATCTCTTCTGGTCATCAGATGTGCCGAGGATATCATTCTGAACCAAAATAATGATGGTAGGCGAGACCATTCTATAGATAAAAATTCAGATACTGGATGACTACAATTTTAGGGCTTTTTTCTTGAAGGAAAGCTTTCGTTAAAAATGCAATTCTGGTGGCAGCAACATCCATTTGCTTCGGAAAGGGCGCACGGTATTCAGAAAGAAGTCACAAAAGCTTGCATTTGTTAGGTTCGGTGGTTAAAGAGAAAAAAAAAGAATGTTCCTTTTCTGAGGAAATGAAGTGTTTATAGAGAACGCCATTTAAAGTTCAAGTTGCCCCGGTGTAGTCACGGGACCAGGTGCGTTCGGGGCAAATGTTTTCCTTTGTGCGCAAAAACTCGCCACTTTGTTGAAGCGCTTGTCAGTAATGCTGGAATATTTTGCCGCGAAAATTAAACGATCGCATTTTTAGTCATCGCTGCCCTCCTCCCCCCCCCCCCCTCAAAGAACGCCAGGTTTTCGAAATTTCCGGAGCGCCCCACTATGGCGTCCCTCTTAATCATATCGTGGTTTTGAAACGTAAAACGCTATTTATACGTTATACAGTTCACTTTATCGAATTTCAGACTTTTTAAAATTAAATGTGCATACGTTGTATAGACTGACATCATCTGTTACGACCGTTTCTGATTCTTCTCTTAGAAACACAGCGTGCACCAAATATATCTTGTGTTAAACCAACTGCTAAAGCAGACACCTAATACACTGTAAATATCTGCCAGCTGTTGCAAAACCCCCGAGTAGGGTAAAATAGACTGAAGCGCTTTCACATTTAGTTCGCATAAAATTCGGATTATGCCTTGTTGCTGTACACAGTACGCAAAGTTGGGAATATAACACTCCCTCGCTCTTCCTTTACGCTTCCAAAACATGCACTCAACGATAAAGTATGCACAAGGTCGTCGCACAGGGTTACAGCAAGATCATCATCAAGCCGCGCACTTCCATAAGTCGTGTTCTTGCTCACTCGTGCTCCGAGAATAAAAACAAAAACAGTAATCATCTGTTTACCCCAAAGAAGAGTGCACATTTAAGCACGTGATTGCAGTATATATTCCGTAAACTTACCCGAGTATCTTTCCCATCTGATCGTTGGTGGCGGTGACCCTGCAGCACGGCAGTGAAGATCGGCCTCACTTTCGAAAGCCATCTTCTGATCTCCGACTGTCCCGAGCCACTTCGGAGGCGCTGTAACACCAAAGCACGGCGGCCGCATGTAGTTTACTTTTTTTACAAGTAGCCACAAAGTGCTTATGGGGAGCTTAGCAGGATTCAAGCTCTTTGCATGTCAGTTGCTTTGTAGATATAATCAAACTATCACGTACGTCTGACTACCCTACTGAAAAGTTCCGTATGCGAGTCCAATAATTCCATATGTTTCCATAAGGAATACATATGTTTCCTATATATGTTCCATATATTTCCGTAAGATTCTTACGGAAACATACGGAATTATTTGACATCGCATACGGAACGTTTCAGTAGGGATAAATACTCGGTTACGCGCACAATGTCCGGGGTTTTGTTTCGGCGTTTCTTGATAAGACTTACCCTCTACATCAAGGAACGTCGTGTACGAGTCAAGTCCAGCGCGGTTCTTGACCACACAGGTGTAGTTTCCGCCGCTGTTCACCTGCACGGGTTCGAACAGAAGCACCGAATATCCCTGCTCGTTCTTGAATCGCACGTTGCTAGTCTCCACCAGCTCTTTGCCATCCTTCATCCAGATGAACTTCATTGGCGCAGTCCCGGATGCAACCATGCACGTCACCGACGTTTTTTCGCCCGTCCTCCATCGTTTCAAGAAGGAGAACGGATTGACTCTCGGTGGTTCTGCGTTGCAAGACGGGCACGGCATGAGCGCTTCGCCGCGCTTTTGCGGTCACTTCGCTTCGGTCGGGGTCGTTGAACAACATAGCACGAAAACAATTGACGTTTTCTGTACTTACCGATAGAAGAAGCGTCTCGTACTAGATGCAAAACTAGAGCAAGCATGCAGAGTTGTGCTGGATCCATTGTTTTTGCCCCACCTCAACTATATGAGTGAATTTCTGAGTTCTTCGTATAGCGTTGCATCCGGATCCCCTTTGCCTCAGCGAGGT
This sequence comes from Rhipicephalus annulatus, assembly GCA_013436015.1. Lineage (NCBI taxonomy): Eukaryota > Metazoa > Arthropoda > Arachnida > Ixodida > Ixodidae > Rhipicephalus > Rhipicephalus annulatus. Next base: position 139,277 of record WOVY01001292.1, on the reverse strand, counting down.
CTACCGGCATTGTGGGTGCTATGGTGGTTTTCGAAGCTTGGCCGTATAGCTGCTTTAATTTCGTCGAAGTGGACATAGGGCGCCACATATCGTCAATGTGTTCAAGCTTTCCGTTGCTCACACTTCCGTGAGAGTGTTTTCCAAGCGTAGAGAAAACAAAATTTATTGTTAGGGGACGTTATATTTGTGAAAGTGCGTGATTACTAAAAATTTTTTAAAATGTGATCTGACTGCGTGAAGCGGCAACCAGAAAGATGATGTTGCAAATAGATCGCAAAGTAATGTAAAAGGTCTACCGACAGCATTTTAACGTAATCAAACATTCGCACGTACTGTCGGTCTCTCGGTTGTTGGCTTGATGTGTAGCATGTAGTTTGAACTTGAGATTCGATATGGCTGTAAACGTCTGCTACCCCAGACACTTCAGAAGCAGGCCCGTAGCAAGATAGGGAAGCTACCTAGGGACCCCCCGCTCCCCCCCACCCCCCCGAAATTTGGATGAAGGGGGTGTTTTGCCAAGGACAAGTAATAAAAAAGGTATTCTTCAAGGTTTTCTACAAGCTACAAGCCCCCCCCCCCCCCCAATTCCCGAAGGAAATTTCTGGCTACGGGCCTGTTATAGGAGTATGTTTGTTGGGGGAAGTACACATCGATAGTTTCAAGCTACCTTATAGATGGATAACGCGATGAAGCTTGTGTTTGTCGTTCGTAGGTTCAATCAATCAAAAGCGTTGCGTTTGATTGATTGAATTGAACTCTCGTTTGACTGAATTTGAACTCTCGCTTTGCCTTTTCAGTAACATACTTCATCTCTTAAGCACTCTACCCTAAATTTTGAAAGGTGTGCAATTTTTTATGGCACTGACCCTGTACTAACACACCCACAGTGCTTCTTAGAACTAGCTTGCTAGTGCTTGTGTCGTAGTCGGAACGTGTGAACGGCCGCGTTATTTTTCTGGTCTCTCGTTCCTGAAGTTTGCGCTATATTGCAGTTCAAGAATTTAACTCACGTGTCTGTATCCAAAACTTTACGTGTAAAGCTTACTACGATGTTATGTCATTAGCCACCCGCCCTCCCATGCATATTGCTGTTCACTGTAAAAGGACGTTACCATGAAAAAATAAAATGTTCCTTGTGTGCTTTGTTCACTCAAAGTATATTTACTTGAACACCAGGCTTTCGAATTCCGTTCTGCACCAGTATAACACAACTTTACTCCGTGTTTGCCCGGTATTCCAGAGTTATCTAATCTTTTCTCGCCAAGGGCAAATTTTCGGGCACTTCTGAAGTGAGGGGTTCAGAGGTCTCGGCGGGGACAGAGCGCCCGTGCTAGACAAAGCCAACCCATTATACCGCCTCGTTTTATAAAATTTGAATTTATATTCCACCATAACGCACAGTCTCTGTGTAGTATACGTTGCAAAACGAGCAGTGAAATCTAGTTCGCGATTATAAGCCGCATGCTGCGCACTCATATGCAGCACCATAACTTGGCTTGTTCTCTTGGAAACGTCGCTTAGCTTTCAATATTAATACTGTGATGCAGTTTGTTAAGTGCGCTTGTCGTCATCGGTACAAAATCAGTTGTTTTGAGTTAATTTTAAGAAGACCAGGCGTACGAGAACCGCTCGACCTGACCCCTACGTTTATGCCCCGTAAACGCTCTCTGGGGCAGTCCTTTTCGTGTTGTTAGATATCGATCTAGCAGCGGCCATCTTTGTTGCGCGTGCTCTGCTCCTACAGGGGCCAAGCGTCGTTCGCACTTCGTGCGACTCTAGCATGTTCAGGGGTGTTCATCGATTTTACTTCATTTGCGCAGCGCCCTCTGCTCTTGCTGTGGAGTGGCGCTGCAATTACTTTCACGGGAAAAACACAATAATCCCATACGTAGGGTTCCGTTATTCGTCTTGAACAAGTTTATTTCCTAAGTTATCATGTTACACACACTGCATGGCAGTCGAGGTCGTCGAGGTCTGATCAGCTCTCACTGTGGCGAAATTGGACGCTAAGTTCGAATTCATTGCTGTTAATCGAAGAAAACTCGCTCTGCAAAATTATGACGGGTGCCCTTGCGAAGTGCTTCGAAAAACTGCAGGCTAACTTCAAGCTTGAAATTATTCGAGCAATCGATTTTACAATTTTTCGTAGTCAGTGTTCCGATGATAGGCCGCGGGCTGCCCTGTTTCGGGCATTGATTTGGGTGTGGCCGCAACGGCACTGACGACAGCTCCGCCAAGCGTTACGTGCATAGTTACCTGTTTTTCCTCTACAGCGGCGCTGCTGTCGAGGCGGGAATTTAGAGACGACTTTCAACAAGGATCAAGTTCACGCAACACTTGTTGCTGGGCCAGTCGGGTCATACATTCCTAGTGTAGATATAAATTTTCACCGCTTACAGCAAATAGACTGACAGAAGGGGAGGTGGAGAGGGGGAGGGCGGAGGCAGTAGAACGTGAAACTTCGAGCACTACTTTGGGTGCCTTCTTCCTTTTCCTCATGAACCACTAACAACAACAGCACTACTTTTGCCCTCTCCCCGCACCCTTACGATTTGCGCTCAGTGATAACGGCGTGGGCAGGGCGAAAGTGTTCAACACCTCCCCCCACCCCCGAATCCCGATTTTTAAATGTTTTGCATCAGTATATATACACGCACACATGGAAACGCTCGCACGGACATACATAAAGTGTGGTTGAACCTCCTCCTCGAAAAAAAAAAAAACTCTGGCTACTTTGTGGCCATATCTTTCATCGTCCGTTAGGCAACGATCGTACATAGTGTGTCTCCGCTAATGTCACCAAATATGTTGCTTGCATTAAAAAAAAAAAAGATGGTCTTTCTTGGGGACCTTCGACGCAAAAATTTTGGTCTGTCTGTCTGTCTGTCTGTCTGTCTGTCTGTCTGTCTGTCTGTCTGTCTGTCTGTCCACTCTTCATGGAATCGGGTACTTGAAACGGCCGACCCCATCCGCAGCGCCCACCAATGTTGCTCAAGGTTTAGCGTTCATGCTTGTGCAATTTTCAATTAAAAAAAGCAATTATTGCGCATGTCTGGGGCACCATAACAGCACGTATATGTTTTGCGAGGGCGTCTTTTACTAGAAAATGCATACCTAAGTAATTTTAAGGACCGTAGCGCTTATCATACAACGCTTGCACGGAACGGGGAGTGTTTCCAACGCTTTGCTAAGACGAGAGTCGCCTTATGTTCTACACCTTATCACCTCTGAGACGGGCGCGCACACCCGTCTCAGAGCCACGCGCTTTGTTTTCTAAGAAAACTACCAGATGGCGCTCATGTCCCACATGTGACGTGACTTGTTGCGTTCGTTTGCCTCCGCTGCAAGCTCGAGGCAATCTAACGCAGTGCTTCGAGAATACCACTCACCGATTTTCTTGCGCAGAACATCAAATAAATGTCTTGTTAATTCTCAGGCTCCACACGCAAGACTTTCATCTTTTGACGACATTCGCAGAAACATGCAGATACGGGCCCTTTTTTTTTTCTTCATTAAAAGTATAGCCACATCGCTGATGCCCGGACATTGTATTGCTGGCTAAAGCGTGCAGAGGACGGAGCACCGTATGTGTGGAATAATCGTATTTCTTGCGCGTTTTCACATGTATTTTCTATACGCTAGGCTAAACTTAGCTTGCACACTTCCGGTTTAGGGAATACGCACTCTGCCTTTTAGCAGTAAATCACTGTTACGGCATTTACAGCGCACGATTTTCAGGACACGTGTTTTTTCGTGCGTTTAAATGCATGGTGCGAGAGGGTTCACCTCCTACATACTTCTTTTAAGAAGGCTGAAGTGCTGCACTAACGCTTCTCTCGTTACACAGTGTGTTTCCTTTTGTGAAGTTCACCTTAAGTTGCAACCATACAGTGGTTCCGTGGATGCCAATTGAAATTTAGCTTCGCGCTAACTTGCCTACCTTGAGCGACTCCGTTAGCTATTATGTTTTTACAGGGTTGTGCATTGACGTTTGAGTGGTGGCTTCGGGTTACGTCATTTGCTTTCTCTGTATTTTTCTTAGCGATTCAATAGCACTTCCGAGACTGTCTTCTTTTCGTTTTTTAAGTTACATTGATACACGCGTTACGGTAGACGCACGTGACGTACGAAATACCTATGTACGTACCAATATTTACAATCGCAGCCTTACCTTTCAGTCTCCCGAGTCTTGGTTTACCTTGATTTCTTGAAGAAAGGTAGAGTTGACGACATCCTGAAAATCTGGCATGACTTCTCCGGAAAGAAAGCAAGACAATGTTTGGTGATTTGAAGGACAACCAAAACGGCGGTCTTTTCTTTATTTTTTAGTTATTTACAAATATGACAAGGCATGAAATGCCGTTTTACGAGAAGAAGAAGGGATCATTCAGGACTCTGGCGTTGTTGATTCAGCCACAAGACAAGAAACAGTGTGACAACAGCTGTGTTCGATTTTTATCTTTTTTTCACATCACGCACACACAGACGATATATGAAACAGCATTGCTATGTATGCTTCCGCACACGAAGCAATGTGGAAAGAAATATACACTGTACAAGACGCTTGTAGCTGCTCGTCACCACTGTGGGACACTTCGTAAAAGTCAATCTCTGGTTTGGTTTGTAGTGTATGCCCAGATGTTTTATGTTATCATTAAGCATAATGTGCAATGAGATATTTTCATTTCATTGGAGCATTGGAGCATTGCTGAGTGTCTGCTGAAAAATATCTGTGCTCTGGAATTGAGGCATTCGCATGTAAAGTTTAATGTGCCATTATTGGGTGCCCAGTGCAAATGATTATATCAAATAAAGATTAGTTTTTAGTAGCCCACAGCCGCGCTATACTTGCCAACATTGTGCAGAAAAACAAACCGCATGGGTTGGCTTTCGTAATAAGCAAACTAATGCTTAAACAACTCTCATTAGATGGTTAAATGACGCGGGCGATCTTCCATCACCATTGTGTGCCTGTAGCTTTGCGTTGAATTCGCATGTGTGTGTGAGTGTTGCTGTAGTTCTGTGGAAAAGTGGTGGAACAGCTTTGCGGAAGTCTGCTGGAGGAGGGGAAAAAAGGTAAAAGGAATGAAATACTTAAGCTCGGGTGTCAAAATGAACTAAACATCTGAAACTTCAACGAAAACAAAATGATACCTCTCCAAAAGTTTGATCATAACTGAAAATTATCATGTCAAAGTAAATGGCGGTGTACATCTTTGAAAGCATTACAGCCGTAAAGAAATTGCATACAGAGTCGCACCTAAAGATAGTTCACGCAGGTCATTCAAGTCATAAGAAAAATGGCATAATCACGATGTGTATGCACATGGAGACACAAATAACCAGACATAATACAGTCCAGTCACGCATCACGAGAGGTCACACGAAATACAGTCACACAGAGACCGAATATGTTGAAAATTGCGCTGCACATGCCACCTATATAGTCAGATAACATTACTGAAATTGAAAATAAAGGCAGGGAATTGCGTTGTTGTTTTTCGGCGATGTTGCTTCGCATGTGTGAGGTTGTCTCGCAGTGTTGTCAGCAGCCACAATTGATGAAAGTAATTCTAACATTCGCGAAAAAGGGTGCATGTTATCTAAGCATTCATTGCGACGAAGTGACGGCACATCGTAAGACACGCACTCCAAAAACTTGAAACTTAGTATTTACAACAAACAACTGCGTGAAAAAAAGTGCACAATTCTTTTTTTCAACACTGCATGCGGCTAGAGTGTGGGAGATAACAATAATGTTTGTTGTGACCTCGTTTAGGTAGTTGTCTAAGTAGGAGGATCCGCGGCGCACCTGCCAGTATGAGCACTGTCGCGAACTAGACACTTCACTCGATGAAAAAAAAAATGGTTTACTTACAAAAAACAAAAGCTTCTGTACGATGAAGAAACGTCTTACGATCAACTGAAAACTTCCGTGCAGCAGCTCTGACCGTGTAGCCGGATGTTTTGGTGCAGTGCATCGACCCTGCATGCATGCGCAAAGGCGTTCTTAATTACGCTCTCTGAATGACTTCTAGTCTTGTTTCGAACATAATTTTGAAATTCGGCTTTCCCGCACAACGCGACGATCGAAGCGCATTGCTAAATTTGCTTACCCTGTTTGCGTGAATTGCCGGAATAAGGAAGGACTGTAAATGTTTTTCAGAAGGACAAAAAATTTCTCCGAGAACGAATTTGGCCTCTGGACAGCTTGACCTCACTTTCGCGGTCTTGTTGCGGCTGCAAAAGTGCGCCGAAACTCATTCCGCGGAGCAAGGGAGCAATATAGTTTGAAAGGAGGGGTTATAGCAGAGGTTTCCATCTAAAGGGTATAAAGCCGACGGCGAGGCCGAACAAAGTTTTCTACGACTGTATACAGCGCAACGTTACAGCACAGTTTGTATGGCACGACACGCGCGAGACTCTGCAGGTCTCACCCTGTAATGATTACCTTATTACTATAGCATAGGAGTTGTCCTACCACGGATCACCTCACACTTGCGTACACACGTTTGGCAAATCACGATTACCCTATATAGATTAAACCTTACGACGTCTCCTCTTTTTCGGTTGTCGTACCGCTGCGTAACGTCTGGCCGCTACTATAACGTTGACGTTAGGCGCCGCGCCCTCGCGGCAGGCAAACCATCCGGCACATTTTGGCATTTGGACGAAGGGTCATCCGCACCGCGTGCCTCTGGTTCTTCCTTCGTGTATTTTTCATTCAGAGCTGTGTGCCAACGGCGACGTAATAAAGACAAAGACTTTATATATGGCACGACGTGAGATACTTCAAAGGACCCCTAAACCATACCGAGCTAAAGATGAGGGAGGGGTTCTTTTCATGTCTCCACTAACATCCTGCGATTCGCATGATAGTACGAGAACTCGTATGATTTACACGTATTCGCAAGAGAATATCGTATACGAGGCGTACGTATCGTATGAGAACTTTCAATGGGGTCGCCACCTATTTGTTTATAAAAGACGGTGTTAAACATTGAGTCTTTCAGCATTTTACGTTCTTTGTGTACACTTTGGTATCTTCGCTTGCTCAGGGGAAAGCGCACAAAACGAAGTGAAAGGAGTCTATAGATGTCATCATAGACAAGTCAGAACGAGCGCGCGACTGCATGGTAGAGGAGGGTACGAGGAAGTCCACAAATGACATCCCTCGTAAGGACCAATCGACAGCCTGCACTTCATGACATCATTTGAACAGAGTGCTGGCGTCACGAATTGGGCTGAAAAGACGGGAAACGCCCGTGGACAACAACGCCCTGTTTTTTTCTTTAATATATTCAGAGGTTGTTTAGGGGCCCTTCAACGAGGGCGAAAGATTCGTGGTACGTGTGGGTCAATGTGTATTAAAAACAAAATCATGTCGGGAGCAGCCGTTAAACGTGACGCTCGTCGCGCTGGCTCGTAGTGATGACCGCAGGGGGACACTACGGACATCAAGTAACGCTAACGCGCGCGCAGAAGTAAACGCTCGACGTAAATGTGCGTGGAAAACAAAGAATGCAATGTATGCGGCAATAAATCATAACTACATATGTACAACGCGAAGAATTACGATTTTGTGCGAACGCCTAGCTGCCATCTGTCATACGTATATCCTCACGCACCATCCAGAACAGCCTTGAGCATAACCGGAGCACGACGTTCGAAATGATCGTTTGAAATATAGGACAAAATGTAATGGGGCCTTCAAGTGTTTTGCAAGCGCTGTCTGCACGAACGTGCGCAGCTTCAAATGAAAATGTCGACTGATTGTGCTGCCACGATATTGACCGCCTCTGCGATGCCACCGATACGTGTATCTCGCCTGCTTCCTCACGATGGATTCCGTTTTCAGCAACCTGAAGATGCATTTCTAGATGCACCACTTTCCACAATAGTGTCAATGTGTTTTTATTGGTGGGGCTTACGAAGTTGCCGAGGGGAAAGCAGGCGTGTGCGCCTCCACAAATAACAAACGTTATTTTCACCGTTATCTTTCACAAGAACGTTGAAAGGCTTTCATGAGACGTCTCATTGACCGTTACGGGATGCAATAGTTCTAATAATTGTAGCGATTGATCGACCAGAAATACGGCCACTGCTGTATTGACAGTGCTTTGTCCCTCGTGGATAATCAAACTCGAGTATAAGCATTGTCCTCTACTTGGACGTTCTATTTTCGTGAACCCCGCCACCACAGAGGATAGAGCACATGCAGTCGACGATGTTACCGCTTCATGTGTGTGTTACGATCGCGCGGCATCCCTAAGTCTCTTAACTTCTAGCAGAATCACAGGGTATGCAAATTTCAACAAAATGAATAAGCCTCTTTTAGGAGGGCCAATGGACGAAGAAAAACGCAGATGATTGACACCATAAAACGTCTTATAAACGCCACTTGAGTTTCAATCATTGCTAAGAACCACGTTGCAGTTACAGGAAGCCAGCTCCGTAGTTGTAGCGTTCACACACATATTCAACATGGGCAGACTAGCAAACTGGGCGTAGTCTATTCAAATTTCTGTCTTTCCTGTATTCCCTCTCCTTCTCATACACATGTATTGGTGTTGCGCCATTGTCGCAAGTCATGGTTTTATGCTGTCTCAACGGGTTCTCTAACGTCGTACATCACTAACTCGTTGAGACACGTTAGCGCTGAGGAATTCGCGAGCTGCCGAGTAACCCATCGGCAGGCCAGCATAAGAGTGCTGTGACTAGTTTGTCGAGGAGCCAGCAACTCGCGAGCTTTCCCCGTTGGCGCGTATACGCAAAGCGCGATATTCATAGCACATTTAGCTCACATAACAGGGCAGCTGAGAGGAGCACTGCAACGTCACCCGCCAGGCACGCTCGTTGTTGAGCGTAAACTCGCGGACGCCGACGATCGGGCATACAGCGGGGTCCGGATGTGTGCTCCGTGGTTTCCGTTTTTGCTGCGGATGTGGTGAGACGTGAGAGACGCGAAGTGCGACGACGACGACGATGGTAGTCCTAGGACGCCCGATGCCCGTGTCCACCTCCGCGGTGGAATCCATGTGCGTAAAATTCAGCGCGGCGTGGCATCACTGGGCACTCTCGTACATGTGGTCCTTCTTGATGGACATGGAGGCCTTGGCGCCGATGGGAAGCGTTGGTAGCTCCCGGTTCTGCGAGGACGCAAGGAACGCTGTCTTTAGACGGAAATGGACCGTCGGTGATAACAAGTTTGATGCAAAAGCCGTCACTTGATGACGTCGGCGTGACGTCACGAATCACCGAAATTTGTGACGTCACAGCCCAAATTCGACCAAACGATGATGTCGTGTGGTGACGTCACCACGACTTCGCATAACGTGCTGTCATATGATGCCGTCATCGCATGACATCGTCGCTTCGTGCTCGGTACCAACTAGCCAAACTTTCTGCTTTAACAGTCTCGTCCCCGTCTCTCGTAAAGCTAGTAATTATCCATTACATCTCTTTGTTGAGGGCCGGCAGATCACGGAGGCAAAGCAAAATTAGGTGAGGCGCAGAAAGCTTGCGATGCCTCCGCGCCTGGAGGCAGTGATAAATCACGTTAGGTTCAGGAAGCTTTCAGAGTTGTGCGGGGGAGTTTTGACACATGGACTGAGTAGAAAAACAAGGCCTTCGCCTTCCAAATGGCTTAGGCGAATTTATAAGGGGACCCTTTCAGTTATTGCTGCCAACTCTTTTAATGATAATGATAATTTCCGAGGTTTCACGTGCCAAAACGCCAATATGAATATAGGAAGCGCGTTGTAGTCGAGTACACCGAAAGTTTTCGACCATATGGTGTTCTTTAGCCAACTCTCACCACAGTGGCCAGATACTACCGCGCTAACAAGCAAATACTCATATAAAAAGAAGCTCCCCCCCCCCCTCTAAAAGTGGAGATTTGCTGAATTTTTTCATTATAGAAAATTTTTAAATTATGATAAGGAATGTCACTCATATATAAAGGAGAGCTGCAAAAAATGTCACTTTAGTGTATTTTGTACAGGAAATATGGCGACTAAGGCGCCGGCATCATACGGTACACCGGGCTCTACCGTTTCTTTCCATCGAAATGCGATCGCCATGGCCGTAATCGAACGGGCGACGTCCGCGTCAGCAGCCGCCGTAAGCACTACGCTAGACTGCCAACTCGGCTTGCTGCAGCGGAAACCGAAGCAAGTCGTTGCTCCGGGCAGCGCCTTCTCTATAGAGAAGATGTTCAGGACGTATCCTCGCGCATTACTCATTGAAGCGCTAACAACAACACTCTGCAATAAGGCATCCGATGAAAAACCTTTCACTAAATCGTCTGTTCCGCCAAAAGGCACGGGAATTTTTAACAGCCTCTTGCATCTTAATTGGTTGATGTACTCGTACGTTAACCGCGATCGCGTCGTAGTGGAGCGTTCATTTCCGTCATTGCGGAGCGTTTGATGAAGGCATCTAGTAGATGCTTTCATCAAACGGTCGTGATATCCTTAACCGGTATTATTGAAACGCACTGCCACTATAGGCTCCATTCAAGGATGCCATTCTTTGCTGCTTACCGCAGTAAGACAACATCGGTGAAAGTGCTGGTTAATACGGTCATATTTCGCATGTCGTGATACTATGTTTACAGAACTCCTCATCGTTGTAAAAATTTACCCTGAAGTTCATAGCAATGGTCCAAGGTTACTCTCTCTCTTTTTTTTTGCCGAGGCTGCCTTTGCGATGAGTTTATCTGCCTTCGCATTTACAAATGGCTATTAAAAATGTTTTTTGTACATTTACATGTACGTCGCGCCTATTCGGATGTAGGGGCCTCAATGGAGATGTTCAAGCGAAAGCAAGTTGTACTTGTTCCAAGAACAGCCCGCGTAACTTACGATAATAGCACGCTGTGTTTCGCGCTATATACCTGTGCGAGGAACGTCTTCATCTCCTGGTTGACGTTGTGCCTGGCCATCTTGGCCTCGAGCTCCTCAGTCATGGGCAGCGTGGCGCTGGGCGCCGGGTACAGCGCGCACGGGTGGTCGGCCGGCAGCGGCGGCGGCTGCACCTCCACGTAGCGCTGCGACAGGCCCGTGTACTCGCCGGCCGCCTGCTGGGCCTTCTCGGCGTGACGGGCGCTCGTCGACGTCACTGCTGGAAGTGTGTGCTATATAAATCACCCCCCTCGTCTACAAGCAAAGAGGCTTCGTTTGAGAAGGCCGCGTTTAAGTCCGAACCAGTTTTGCGAAGTTCAGGTGTAAGAATAATAACTGTTCCTCTAGAAGTGTGGCCGTTTGGGCTAATAGGTATGACATGACGGTTGATATAGCCCGAGAACCGAACGTCTCCTTCTTGTTCCTTTGTCTTCGTTCTGCTCTCGCGCTATATCTACCGTCTTCCTCTAGACTGTGAAAGGTCTCAGTGACACCGAGTTCTATATACCAGAGTTCGCTGATCTGCTTTTCTGTAAGGCAGAAGAGACAGGCAGCAAAACTCAACACCGCTCCTAGTCATCTTTGCTGTCGGTTCGCTGTGTTCACAGGTGAGTCGGGATAAATAGTTGCTCTGTGGACTTTTGTGGTCTAGAGTATTTTACGCTTAGAAGCAACCCAGTAACACTAGAGTTACTATCTACGCTCCCTTTGTAGTACCCATATTGTATACTGCACGTTGTATTTATATAGAGAGAGATACGTTTATTATGAGAGAAAAGCTGAAAGGTCGGCCTGAATTAATTATCTCACCTGCTACTAACCGTTAGGTAAGAGAAAGAAATGGTAAATAAAGTATAGAAAAGGTGTTGATCATGATGAAGATGAAGGCGATGATGGACCGAAACCCCCCTTCAGAGACCCTATATGGTATACTGCATGCCGTATATGGCTCTGAAAGGAGCCATATAGAGCCACTCTAAATGACGCTAGAGTGCAAAGTCGCGTAGTTATCGCGGCTTGAATGGACAAAGCTATCTTCTCACTATGCGGATGTCCATCGAGGCCGGCGGCGAACTGCTTGCTCCGCCTCTCCATGGTGCCCGGCGGCGGCTGCAGAGGCGGCTGCGGAGGTCGGCGTTTGATGCGCTGCAGGCACACGCACGTCACGATCACCACCAGCACGATGGTCACCAAGCTGGCCAGCACGGGGATCATGATGAACAGGTTCAGGTAGAGCGGGGTGCTGGCGTCTCCGAAGATCGGGGACTGCATCACGCCTCCTGCGCGTACGCATGAAAGACATCAGCGATTCCATTGTGCGAGAGCCTGCTGACAGCGCATCAATGCGATGATTCTCGAATGAACTCTAGCGGAGTGCAACTAACTTGGGTAAGCGGCTGTGACAGTGATGTCGCGTACCACGCGAGCGTTAACGACATGCGACTGACTGCGTGTTTGTGTGTGCTGCGTTATGTGCCAACTTTCTCCCTTTTTCCAACCTTTACTTTCCCTATTTGAGTATCATTCCCACGTGTCGGGTAGCGAAGCAGCTTTCGTGGACTGGTTAACTTCTCTGTTTTTCACTCTCTATCATTTCTTCAACTTACTTCTTTGTAGTCCGACTTGTGTGTCACGCAGAAGCGCAGAATCAGGAAGTTCATTATTTCGATTTATGCTAAACTCGGAACAGTTTCAAGAAGAATTTGAGCCCTTCTTGTGCGTTTACATGTTTTCATTAGATAGCTTATCAAGTAATAGCGAAACAACAACAACAACAACAACAACAACAACAACAACAACAACAACAACAACAACAACAACAACAACAACAACAACAACAACAACAACAACAACAACAACCACAACAAGGAACGCGTCGTTCGTGAATGCGTAGAGGCTGCGAAAACAATGAAGTGGTGCGTTAAACACAACAGAAAGTCTGCCGTCTGGCCTATAAACTACTTTTCATTCCATATCACGCTAACATCCAAAACGAAAGATACAATAATATTACTTGCTTATACACAGCTTTTCCTGTTCGCTTGATGCAACAGGCGAGAATGGTATAGGAACTGGCTGTTGCTTTTTTTCTCATGTCTAGCAAACTTTTATAATCCGAAAATAGGTAATCGAAGAGAAAAATGGAGCCCCGCCGCGGTGGTCTAGTGGCTAAGGTACTCGGCTGCTGACCCGCAGGGCGCGGGTTCGAATCCCGGCTGCGGCGGCTGCATTTCCGATGGAGGCGGAAATGTTGTAGGCCCGTGTGCTCAGATTTGGGTGCACGTTAAAGAACCCCAGGTGGTCTAAATTTCCGGAGCCCTCCACTACGGCGTCTCTCATAATCATATAGTGGTTTTGGGACGTTAAACCCCACATATCAATCGAAGAGAAAAATGGAAGCGCTGTGTGAAATTGTTCGTATTGAACGTTTAACCGTCTATGTCATTATCTTACTTTTTCCTTCTTGTGTGTTTGCAAATTGTAAAGGAATAGTTGAATCGTTTGTGTGCTCCACACATAACTCTGCTTTACGTTGTGTAGCGCAAGTCGGGCAAATTGCTGCATTTATTTCGAGCTGCTCCCTTGTGCAAAGAAACGAAAAAACAAAAGCAATTCAGAAGCTCGCACATTATTATGCAAATCGTATTGGCAGACATTCCGTCTCTTTCTTTCTTTTTTTCTTTCTTTCGAGAATGTTCTTCGCACGGCATCGTTCGCTATGCACTCCTTTTCAACTTTATCTTCCGCATGTAATTGAAGGCTTTCCGTCGCGCGCTTCCGGTTTGACTTTCATAAAGCACCCGACCTAAGCCTTGATTCCCGCGGTTGCCCCACTGACTGGGGAAAAAAAGAAAAAAAAACGGAGCGTCACCGCTTAAAGCGCCGCTTCTTGAAATTCCTCGCGTCATTCGAAGCCTGACGTGGTCGGCGATGTGAGAGAAACCGCTGCCTTCATTTTGCTCGCCGCATTCTCGCCAACTTCCTTCGGTGTATTGACTGTTTTTTCCCCCTCAGTGCAGGCTTATTAGAGAGCAAAGAGGAAAACGAGGGAGGAGGTATGGGTGGTGGCGGCTTGAGTGCGCGGTGGTGCGTGAACGACGTCGGGACCTTCTGACCTCGACCTCGGGCGGGCGAAATTCTCGACTTGTTGTCGAATTTTTATTTTTTTCCCACTATGTAGTTTCCTTTCAGCGCTGCACAGCTTGACGCGCTTCACCTTTCTCGTTTAAGTTATCCCGCGTCGTCCATGCGTGACGCCGCGCATGTCACTTCGACGAGACTCTAGGCTCTTGACGTTTGAGCTGGCGTCAGCGAACAATATTGATAAGGTTTACGGCGTTCCTTTTTCTTTATCTGGTGACGCTTTAGAGTTCGTTAGCGACAGTGAGCTTGATCTATGCGAAGCCATTTGTCATGGTGCTTACGCTCTTAGACGAATGTTGGTGCGTTCGAGAACCAACTGCCTGTGACGCCTTAGGGCAGGCTAAGACAGTGTTTTAGGGAAAGTTGGTAAAATATTTAAGCTTTTCTTGCGCGGAGGTTGTGAACGCGAGGTTAATTTGTGGGATTCCAGCTTTGAATACACTGTACTGAGCGACGCTTGTGAACTGCCTAGCTTTGTATGTGCCACGCTTTCAAAGGAGAAATATCGTACCAGTACGCGAGACATCAGTTATGCAGCGAGCGCTATACAAAAGCATATATTATATTTTTTGCATCGATATGTCTATTGTGGTTTGTTCCTGCATTGAATAACGTATAGTTAGATTCCGGTTCAGCTGAGTTCATTTGTTACAAGGCTGACGGACTGGTCTACGGTGCTCACTGTGGTCATACGTACGAGCGCAAAAGACATTGCTTAGGTTCATTTATTCTATGGCGATTGCAACACCAAGGACTGCAACGCTGCATCTGCGTCGCTTCGTAACCAGTAGTTTTTTTATTGATTTTAAATGAAAAGAAGAGAAAAGTTAGTCCCGTATGTCTCTCAGGGGGAGGACACCTCAACAGTAGCTCACGAAGGATGGGGGTAAAGGAGGGATTAAAAGGATAGGATTAAAAGGTAAATAGATAGAGAGAGAAAAAGAAAAGAGCGAGGTGCAGGGACAGTGAACGACAGAAAACGATGGAGGTAAAGAGGAGATAGGAAAATGAACACAGTCGCAGGAGTCTGAGGATGGGGCACCACTCGGCGAGAGCTCTTGTCGGCGTCAGGAGATGGCGTAGGGCGAGCCAGTCGGCCAGAGATGTGCTGTCGTTGGAGATCGCGGGGGCACAACCGGTCGGCATGAAATCCAGAGAGCGAATCGTAACGAGTAGTTAATTGAAGTACGCCCGTGCACCTTCATACATTAAACGTTCACTCTTGTTAACGACGTTCGATGGTATGTCTGTGCAAATCATTGGGGTGTCAATCATTCGTTTGACCAGCAGGAGAAAACGTCCAACTGCTAGATCGGTATAGGTATAGGGCGTGAAGACAGCTCGACGCATGTGAGCCGTTTACATGAATGTATAGCTGATATTCCAAACGCTCCTTAAGCACTGTTTCCTTTCGCGCGCAAGCACGGCGATATATTTCTGCTGACGGAACGGTTTTCACAAATTGTAGTTTTGATAGTGTTCTTCGTTAAGCTGTCTGCCGCTCTTTTTTCTTTTTTTCGTTTTAGTTCTACAACCTCTATATAATAAATAACACTGTTGCCCCGCCTCGGTGGTCTATTATTTATGGCGCTCGACTTCTATACCGAAGGTCGCGGGATCGAATCCCGGCGGCGGTGGCGTCTACGATTTCGATGGAGGCGGAACTGTTTGAAGCCCGCGTGCTTAGATTTAGGCGCACGTTAAAGAACTTCAGGCGGTCGAAATTTTTGGAGTCCTTCTTTATGGCGTCTCTCATAATTATATCGTGGTTTTGGGACCTTAAACGATAGATATCATTATATTATAACGATGAAATGAATTTATTGACAAGGTGAAAAGTCAGAAATGGGTAGCGCAGCGCAAGGTACAAGACGATCAGCCCCACAACAGCTCGCGGTTCGCGTGCGCTTTTTTCCGCCTCTTCTTCGCTTCGGCGGGCTCCTGTCGCGTGACAATGTAAATAAGTAGATAGCGCTGTGTTAGCTGTGTCGCTATATGCAATCAATTCACGTTCGAAACGGTGACATGCGGCAGTGTAGTATGCACTCACCGGCCTTGTGCGTCCTGACGGTGATGATCTCGCTGGGGTCGCCCGTGCCGTACTCGTTGGTGGCGCTGACGTACAGCTGGTAGAGGACGCCGGACTCGAGGCCCGACACGGTGTACGAGGACGAGCGCGAGTCGAGGTTCACCTCTTTCCAATCCTGGGTGCTCTCTTCGGGCCGGTGGTGCAGCACGTAACCTGCAAAGAGGCGCGTGCTTTGTATACGTAGACGTAGATTCTCGCATGCTCTGTGCTGCACGCAACTGCGAGGGAGTTATCGCGCTCGTATCAGTATACGTTTTCAACACCCAAGTGTGCTCCTTAGGAAAGAACGCCGTTTGCTGCTGCTTTTTTTTTTAGAAAACTTGAAGCCGGAATATCTGGTCAGGCGGAAGGTTGCGGATGACATAGATTTGCACACTTAGTTGGAAATGTACATAGAGATACGCGGTCATGGCTTGTTAGATGAGACTGATTATATTGAAATTGGGGAGAAAACGATAATGACATTTGTGCTGCATACCTTAACACGTCGGCTCTTCACGCTTGTACATTCATGCTATTCCCCCTTGCGACCCCACGGACATTGCGCGTGTGTAGTCACATAATACAGCTCGTGTGTATATCTTGCGTGAAGCCACATAATACGCGTTCATCGTACTACGTTATCACCAAATAAATGACGCCCTACTCGCGCACTGCGGGGATTTACATCTGTTTCCACTGGAATAGTCCTTCATAAGAAGTAGTGAGTCTATGTGTCGCGCGCGGTACACACCTTCCGCAATTGAGTTCCCCAACTAGCTCCCAAAAATGTCGGCGTTTTCGTGATGGATTGATGAAATGAACTGGCGCGGCCTAATAACCTCGCGGTCAGGCTCGATACAAGTTGCTGTGGCAGCTCTGAGATTGTTGTTGCTCGAACGTATTAATAGGAAATGGCCCGGCGAGCCCATCTGAAGCGTGTGCGTACAATCCACGCGCTCGTATTTGCGTTCCCCAGTATTTGCCAAACAGAGTTCATTTACCTCTCACACCGCTGGCGAACTGCTGGTGCCAGGTGACAGTGATGGACGAATGCGTCGTGCCAGAGACGAACACCTTCGGTGGCGGCGGCACATCTGAGTAGAAATACGAATGTAAAGACGAGTCAGTGCGAAGAAAGGAAAGGAGTAAAAGTGGATTGGATATGAATATACTCGTGACTGATCACAGGCTGTGACTCACCACCCGCAACCGAATGGTGCATACATAGTGATTGTGACTAATCCAACGCTTTCCATTGCCATCGTTTTGCGTCGGTAAACTTTCTATCAGTGTCTAGCTCTCGTACAGTTTACATTTCTCTTCCTTGCGTAATTGTTGCTTTGAGATCGTTAAGATTGACGAGCGTAGTTACTACAACCGAGCTCAAATTTCTGCTTTGGATAGCTCGCCTCTTCTGCCCCGAACCAGGTGTTGGAGGGCGACATGTTAAATGGTCTGTTTCAACGCGAACGTCAGATCGTTTTAATGGAAGATGTTTCGTTAACGTTCACATGACTGGTTCTCAAATGCGATGT
This sequence comes from Rhipicephalus annulatus, assembly GCA_013436015.1. NCBI lineage: Eukaryota > Metazoa > Arthropoda > Arachnida > Ixodida > Ixodidae > Rhipicephalus > Rhipicephalus annulatus. The sequence goes on along the minus strand of WOVY01001292.1, from coordinate 121,623 downwards.
TTTCCAACAATACCAGTGGCGAAATGGTGTTGCCTGTATTAATATTTTACCGGTAGTGAAACATATTGTGCACACCTAATTCGTTCAACTTCGTTTAACTGAAAAAAAAATTAAAATGTTAGCCATCATTTCTCACTATTTCAGCCAACACAAGCGATCATTAAGCACCACTAACTGACGCTTACGAAAATGACTAAACAAGACTAGATGAAATTGGTAATTGAGCCATATTTATTCAACGTTTTCAGAATTAGCGTTTCTAAAGTGAAAACTAGTCAGCTGTAATAAGCGAAGCGCTGCTAGCAAACGAGTAAATATGGTAATTTGATTTAGACTGAAGTAGTCGTCGTATCGCAGTGCAGAATGTGAGTGGGAGAGGGCTCAAAGACATGTTAAAGAAAAAGAAAACGTCAAGTTGAGGATCAGTTTCAAATAAGCTTGGAAGTTAGTGAATCGAGTCCACTGCGGCATGTGTCGTGGAGTGCAAGTAGTTGTACTGAAATCATGCGCTTGGCGGCTTAGTTTCCTTAGCCATGTAGTACCTCCGTCCAGTGTCTTGACGTGTAGCTCGTGCGAGGCGACCCCGGAGCCGGCTGCGTTGTAGGCCTTCACGATGATCGCGTACTCCGTGCCGCGTTGAAGGCCCGTGAGGAAGAACTCGTGGCTGGCGTTAGGTCGGAACTCGCTCGTGCGGTACGAGTACGGCTGGCCCGACGACGTCGGCTTGTAGCCGATGTAGTAGCCCAGCAGGTCTCCGTTCCATTCGTCTGGCGGTGGAGGCTGCATCGGCGACAATGGAATCCGAGTTCGCCATGTTGCCGTTGTCAACCGATTCATTAATGCGAAAACCTTATAGATGTGTCATCAAACTCGAAAAGTAACCTTTGGCGTTGGCAGCATCTTCGAGATTTCGCGAAAGCTAGCAAAACTTTGCGAGGCTGGTGCTGCATTCGAACTCGAATATTGCGAAAAAAAAAAATTCTGATGAAAGTAGGTAAAAACTCACGTGACACCGAAGTTAATATGTGTTCAGTCGGTAAATTAAGTGTCACACGACCCCATTTAAACATGACGTCAATAATGACGTAGCCCTGTGACGTCACCCGCTTAAGTAATGCTATTTTTTCATCTATCACAAATTCTGACCATCTGGTCGCGCCATCTTGCTGTAATATCAAGTTTTGTCTATTTGTGACATGACATCGTCATCGGGGACGTCATTGTAACTTTGTGATGTCATTATGATGATCAGTACATCAACTAGGAAGGAAACGAAGGCAATGAATATCGTTTCCGAGTCCTCTTAGGTGAATAGATAGGCGAATTGATAAAGGAACACGCAATTTTTTTATTATTCTTTACAATATGCGTTTTTCATTAGCAATAATGGCATACATTCTCTTTGACAATGCACAGGGTCTCTGAAGAAAAAAAAAACTTTAGATTGTCTTTTTCATAGCTGCATTTCTCATGACAAGCAGTTGTGATTTAGCCGTAACATTTACAGGTTCGCACTTGCCATCTTAGTGGGAGTTCGAGCGCCCTTGATTGTTTGCACTCCCAAAGCTCACTGAAAGTGCTACCGGTGATGTGTGAGCATCATTTATTAATAAAGATGTGTGATCTTATCGATTGTGTGTGTGGGTCTTCGTAAGCTTCTGCCCGATTGACCGCGTCGGAAAAAACGTCAAGTATTGAGAAAATTGTCCTTGGTTATTTGGATTCACTCATTTTTCGGAGAGAGTGTTTTAACGATTATTGACATCTTGGCTGTGCCCAGTTACGATGGAAGACCGCCGCTACCACATTGTGGTTTGTGCTAACGCGAGTAAGTGATCGCTTTGGGAAATGCTTAGCCCTAGTCGTCGTTTGTGAAAAAAGAGATAATAATAAAGGCGACTGCTGAAAAAAAAAAAAAAGTCGAGAGAAAGAGAGAGAGAGAAATACTGACCCAAGCGGACGCCATTTCATTAATTTCTCATCAGCACCGTTGTTATTTTCCTGCCGAACGCAAAGCTTCATTTTCGCCGAAGGAAAAAAAAAAGGTAAACTCAAGCTTATTGAAAAAAATGAAAAGAAAGTGAACTTTTGAAAAGCGAAACGTAATCTATGTCACGATTATTTTCTAATTATTATTCCTACTCTTTTCTTTCGCGAGAGCAAGTGAAACATAATTCTTTTATTATGTTCGCTGTAAAGTTATGTATGTTGTTTAGATTGTACATTGCTTGAACTTTCGATATTACTAGGTTAACGAGTAAACGGTAAGAAGTTAAGAAGTGCCGCATTTTACCCCATTAATATATATATATATATATATATATATATATATATATATATATATATATATATATATATATATATATATATATATATATATATATATATATATATCAAAAAGGTTGAGGGCAGGGCCAGTTGGTGACTGATCATTATACCGCAAGGTAAGTAGCGCAGTTTTTAACATGCACAACAGGGATAAAAAGGACACGACACTCGCTACACTCGCAACTAAATTTATTTCAGGAAAATACTTCATATATGCAGCCACGCTGACCCCGAGTAACACAGAAATTAAATAACAGACATTGAAATAACCGGCACCTTTTTGTTCCTGTTGTCCACGTTAAAAAAAATCACAGCATATCCACGAGGTGAATGATGACGAGAGGGGCGAAGCGGACGGACTGATTGACGCTTCGCCCACTCTTCATTGACTCCGTCGATATGCTGTGACACCGTTTTATTGACATGTAATGCGATGCAACTGGCTACTACGACGGCTAGTCGCGGGATCAAATCCCGGCTGTGGCGGCTGCATTTCCGATGGAGGTGGAAACGTTGTAGGCCTGTGTACTCAGATTTGGGTGCACGTTAAAGAACCCCAGGTGGTCAAAATTTCCGGAGCCCTCCACTACGGCGTCTCTCATAATCATATGGTGGTTTTGGGACGTTAAACCCCACAAATCAATCAATCAATTACTACGACGGCTACGGCGACACGGGACACACGACCCACAGCGTAAGCGCTAAATGTACCCTATTTAACCTTACGGTATAATGATTTTCATTGCACTTTAGTTCTCTGTGCACCTGCTTCTATCTAATGAACTTAAGGCGATTTACTGACATCGGACTGCTGTTCTGTTCAGTGCCCATCATATGGCGATGCGATCGAAGGCGTCGAAAAAAAAAATGATTCCTTAATAAATGCTGTATGTATCCAATTTTGCGCCGTTTGCCTGTAAATGTGTATCCTTGACACTATAACCGTCGGAATGACTTGTACGTTCTCGCGTGAGAATGTCATTCGAAAGGAAAACAGGCGAAGAGAGCGCGGTTCACCTACCTTCCAGGAGACGCGCACTGTGCTTGGCCCTCTGGCTTCAACGTGGAAGTCAGTCGGCGCCGCGCTTGGCTCTGCAACGATCGTCCAGAAAAGGTAATAAAAGTCAGGAATAACAGTACTGAGGCAAAAAGGAAGGTCAAGCTTCATATTCGAGGGCGCACCTTATGGTTGCTACTCACAGTACGGACGTATTGTCCCGCTTAAAGGGACCCATGAAACGATTTTGACAATTTTTTACAAACATATAGGGCCGGTAGACCAAGGGTAATTCAGAGACCGATTTGAGCTCTCTGCGTAAATTATGTAATTCATTACAACGCTCTCCAGATCGCCGCAGATCGCTGCGACTCAGCCAAACACGTTTTCAACCGCCTATATGCCAAGCGACACGCTCTGCCCTACTGACGTCATCGTTTCCAGCTGATCTGATTGGCTATGGAACGCGCAGCACAGACTGTCGGTATCGGATCGGCGGCGGGATTTGCGGGCTCACGCCACATCGTGACGCAGGCGCCGTGAAGTCGGAGCTTAGCCCCGAGCATTCGAAGTAAGAGTTGGGGACAGTTGAGGGTGAAAGGCGGAGTGGAGGAGGAGGGTACTTTTTTAGTACTCGTAGCTCCGTTAATAATCGCTGTTTCGATTGAACTCTGGTGCCAATTATTTGCTGCAGTAGTGGTCTAATCAAAAAATGGAATGTGAATTAACCGTTTCAGGGACTCCTTTAGGTTATTCTCACTTAACCGTTATGCGACGTAAAGCATTGTGCGAAGTATAGATGTGATAGCACTGCAGGTTTTCGAACACTTGACTGTTGCTTCGCAGTTAATGAAATATAGTGAAGTATCCCTGCAATTGTTTAATCTGAAAATGTATAGTGTAATCGTATTCAACGAAATATCCACCAACGCGACTGAGAGACGTGACGCGAGTTAGTTCATATCGGAGGGGCGGTGACTTGGACTTCTAGAGTGTGAATTCGGAGGATCTTGCCGATCGTGCCAGTACTTGCGTTCGACAATCATGAAGTACTATTGTTACTGTGTCCGCGCAATGTATCATAAAGGCAGTGCTTTGGGGAAAAGAAATAGTGGCCCAGCAGATGCATCTCTTTCAGTTCAAAAGTATAGGCGTTTGTCTCCCCTATTTGATGCAGGATAGATGTAATAACAAGGAACGTTCGTTTTAGATCATTTTAAACACAGCACATGCCACCTCTAAGTGCTATACTGCGCTTACCTTCTTCGCCCGTGTGCAGCTTGACAGGCGTCGAGGCGAGACCGACGCCGACAGAGTTTTCTGCAAGGATGCTGAGATGATAGGTGGAACCGGGGTGCAGGTCGCCCACCAGGGCCGACGTCTGCGATCCAGGCACGGCAACTTCTTGAAGCCTGTGCGCTGTACCTGCGGTCGTAGGAACAGTGAGACACGGTTATAATGTCGATATCTGCATGAAAGCTAGCTTAGTTTTTGTAGTGATCGCTGCAAAAAAGAAGACAGATTCTGTGACAAGGCATTCAAGAACTTTCAAAAACGGTCGTTTAGCCCCTGGAACGGCATCTTCGTGCTCAACGTGACGGTGGGAAAGGAGAGAGAAATAAATAAAAGGAAGAGACAGCGAAGTTAACCTAGAAGAACTGATTTTGCTACCTTGTACAGGGGTGGGGAAATAAGGGGCGGAAAGAGGACAGAGACAAAGAGATATAAAATAAATTGTAAAAAAAATTCACATGCACACACATGCAAGACGTTCCGATCACAGTCGTTTGGACAGGCCGGTTGAATGCAAGAAGCGCAGGAGCGCCTTCACAGCTTTCTTTTGCGGCATAAAGTCCTGTCAGTAGCGCAGGATTCTTTCTTCCGAAAGAGTCTGGTTGTCTAGTTCGTCTAGTGCATTGCAGAGTGACCATCTCTGCGAGCTGTATTGTGGGCATTCACACAGAATGTGCCAAGTTGTTTCGTCACTGCCGCAGTGGTCGCATGCAGTGAGAAAACGGGCGCATGCGATGTAGCATGTGACTATATACGGGAATTCGATTGATCGATACTTCAGCTCTTTCCGACACGAGTTCACTAGTGTCCCTTGCCTCGAGTGCAGCTAAAATATCGAACACCCTTTATAGACGATCATAAGTCCTAACAGCTTCACGGGCGTCGAGTGGACACTTTATGAACGAGGCATCCCCGTGTGGACCGAAACGTCGACACATGTATTTTACCTGTCACCTGAACATTAGCTTTCTTGGAGTCATATGCAAGCTTCGCCAGTGCGCCTACGCAATACGTAGTGCACCGTCTGAAGTGCATGTGGTGCTCCTCTTAAATGTCAAGCGCCTTGGTGATGACAAGGTTGTCAGAATGCTTAACACCTTGACTTTATCCATATCACCATAGTACGCTCGCACTTCCAATTTTTCTCATTCCTTCCTACTGCTTTCTATGGTTACATTCCAGTTCGTTTTATTGTTTTTCTGCCTAAGTATGGCTTAATTATTCTCGTTCGATCATGTATTGACCGGTAGTTCATGTGTTCAGAAGCGCGAGCTTGTTTTGGTGTTCTCGTTCTTTTAGGGGCGAAGCTCCTTACGCCGTGGGTCGTATGTCCCGTGTCGTCGTAGTCGTCGTATTAGCCAGTTGCATTGCATTGCATACCAATAAAAATGGTGTCGCAGCATATCCACGGATGATGAGTCGAGCGAAGCGTCCGCGCGTCCGTCCGTCCGTGCGCCTGGTCGTCTGACTATCAGTCCGCCCATCCGTCCGCCCATCGGCTTAGCCCCGCTAGTCATTGTTCACCTCGGGGGTATGCTGTGATTTTTAAATTTAAATCCATGTGCCGCTTGGCTCTGTGCAAGTATTTTTTTTGTCATTTAGTGCCTATTTGCGAAAAATGTCTCATTCGCCGTTGCGTTGTGCGAAGATAAGCAGCGTAGTTTAACTCGTGGGCAGCCTCCGCACAGGGGACATTGGAGCGATGACATAATATGTGGACGCGAGCTTCTCCCATGTGCTGTGAAAACAGATGGATAATCCAACTATTTCGTTATAGCCACGGCTTCTGTATTTGTTCTTCGGAATTCCAGGCAGGACAAGATGCTTTGCACGCAATGACAAAGTTGAGGGCATTCGTCCGTGTCTTTTTGTACCGTCTATATGTTTCATAACAACGTCCTTTTCGTTTTCAGCCTTCTATTTTTCTCAGCGTAACTTTTAGAAACCACTTTGAGTTTCTAGAAGACATCTTAAGAGTGTAATCAGACTAGAAAGAAAATATTTTATAAACAAAGAGACAGAGAGGTCGGACGAAGCTATAGCATATTAGGGTTTTCTGTATGCGCTTAAAGGACGAAGAGAAGGGGTGGAGGCTTGATGGGAAATGGAGTCTGAAATAGTTGTAGAATACAATGATAGAGGTGGTAGAATTTCAAGAAAGGATAGAATCTTGTAGAGAGATCAAATTCTTGAACGAGTGGTGTCGCTGGAGCCTTCAAAATAGTCGCGACCAGTTGTCGAAACCCTCGCTCGAGCGATACCTCGTTGTCATTCATTTTCACATCTCTACGATGAAAAAAAAAACGATATTCGAATAGATGCACCAGAAATCTCAACTAGACACAAGTTCTGGGAAGCATGGAGGTCTGAAAAGGCGAAAAATATTCTTGAACAGGACGTTTCGCTGGTGCTCCAGCGACACCCCTTCGTTTAAGTTCTTTTTTCGCCTCTATATGCAAGAAGGAATACGGTTCTCGCGGAATGAAACAGCACAATTTAGGATAAAGTAACGCACATACTTTCGTTTTCGCGGTCTTCAGTTCGGGTCATATCGGTGTAATTCGGACTCGAACGCGTAGATAAGAGCCAACATTATCTTTAGAGACCAGATTCGTCGCGACATGACGTGGCTATCTCGAGCAATGGCGCGTATACTAGTCATTATACGAAAAATAAAGATGTTGCGTATTAATTTTTGTCGAAACTCACCGGAGTCCTTCCAGTATTGTATGACGTATTTGGCAACCGGGCTGTTGCCGCTGTATGGAGGAGACCAGCTGACGCTCGCCGAGCGGCTCCACGTTTCGGAGACCTTGACATCTTGTGGCTGACCGGGGACCTCTGTGGTAGGAGTAGTAGCGTATGTTGAAAGGCAGTGAAGTTGGTACCTGCACGTTCTTGCGAGTGGCGTGTCCTCGCCGAATTTGAAACACGCACTCAACTCTTTGGGCAACGTTGCCGAAACCTCGAACGACCTGTGTGTAATCCCCCAATGGATTACAGCGCGCATGAAATAAGGAGACTAAAATAACTTCGAGGTTACGCCAACGCGTCGACAATGGACCTAGTTGCACGTGGTTTACGGGAACAGCGAAATTATATATCTTACCTTACAATTAGCCCTTGTTGAAGTCTACTGGGAAACCTTTTTTTTTGGGGGGGGGGGGGGGTATGTTTTGACTATAGCGATGGTCTATACCGTTGCCTCAACGGAAGACAAGGCTAGGTCCTAAAAAGCTTCGCCCTTTTACAAAAAACAAAAAAAAATGGAAGTAGTCTTACCGACAACCAGCAACTTGCTGGTGCGTTCGTCGTGGCCAAACTCGTTCTCGGCGCGGCAGGTGTAGACTGCGCCGTCGCTACGCTCCGTGCTAGAGATGAACAGCTCCGAGCGCAGGCCGCTGTCTGTCATAGTCTCGAATATTTCCAGCCTGGAAAACACGCAACGATAATCGACGTTTCAATGATGCAGGAAGTCATTCCGGGCAAGTTAACTCCACAGCATCAGCCTCCCACACATATACAATTTATACCCATTTCCTACCCGACTCACTCACACACGTACACAAACCGATATGCGAGGCTCATTCTCCTCTTGTATGTATTTATGTTCTTTTTTTTCGTATGTCAGCCGTTTATGTAGATATACTTTCGTGCATGTTTTGAAACACCTCGTTGACTTTTTATAGTTCCAATAAAAAAAGAAACAAAACATGCAGTAACGCTATGAAGAAATCATCTTCTCGGTCGAATGGTTAAGATAAGCACATCCAATTAACCTAGACTTCCACAATTAAAGAAATAATCTGTGGCCTCCCGGAGTACGTAGCCATTGATGTAGGCACTTTGATAGCTCAGCAGAGTTAGTCCACACGGATGGGACGTATGCTAGCATTGAGGAGCCAGATACGAGTAGAAAAATCATGGGAGTCTTTGCTAGTAAACGAAGACGCTACACGACAGTTCATAAGTCTCGCCCTGACTCCGCGCGCGTCTTAAATGATTCTGAAAATGGCGGTGGAGGTTGATCGAGGGTCGAGGTCTGCATAAATTGGACAGGTGCAAACAGTCACTTTTATCTCTATTTTTCTGTAACCTAACCTAACCGTATAAAATCGACCGAAACGAAAACACAATATAACCTGACAAACCCTAAAAGGGACTCTAAAGGCTACGACGTTGATTGTTGAAATAGCGGTCCAGAAATTTTGCAGTGTTACTTTTGTGCCAAGGAAGTGATTATTTTGAAATAAAATAACGTTTTGGTGGTCCGCATCGGGTTAGCGCACTTCAAATTACCCGCCTCAATCAGAACGTCTAACGTCACTGTTGCTGTGCACAACGTTGACCGACATTACTTCGCGGCCGCCGACACTAGTGGCAGCACAACGAAATCAGCGGGAGCCTCCGCAGCAACAATAGCCATTGGAGAATTTCCTACCATTGGCTCCGAGATGGCAGACGTGCTTGGTTCAACTGGGCCCCGCTAGATGGCCTGACCTGTCCTGTTTAACCAGGCGGAAATTTAACTCTTGAACCACTTGCACCATTCCCGTTTGTAACGTACCGCGGTTCTTTTTTTCCATCAATCAAAGAGAAATGAAAAAGCAGCATTTCATTACGTCTCTTGATGCGCCGGAAGTTCTTTAGCGAAGCTAGGTCGATTACTAGTGATTAATTGTAGGCTGTAACTGTGACGTCATCGCGATCATTTGGCGAATGTCCTACTGTGGTGCATGTGTTCTCGTGCACTTACCTTATTTTTTTCGGTAAGTATGGCACTGCTATCGATAATATTGTCGTTTTAGACGTCATTTTTTTCTCCGCTCCCCCTCCCTTTAGTGCAGGCGAGCAAACCAGATGCTGTAATTCTGGTTGACCTCCCCGCCTTTCTCCCAATTTATTATCTCTCTCCATCTCTCTCTTTTGGACATTATCATGCATTGAGCTTTCACTCTCACGTAAATTGTTATTTGTTCGACTTTAGTGTCCCTTTAAGCATAACCTAACTGTTGATTTTATCGAACAATGCCGTTCCTTTACTGTCGGTGCATTTATCGACAACTACGACACGTGAGTCCCCATCTGGTCTCCCGGCTGCAAACCGCATTGCTCAAATTTTTTCTCATGACGGGACTCACGCTCAAGTCTCGAGAGACGCAACCGCAGCTCTAAAAGCAATATGGTGCCTACCGACCCGTAGCCCGCAGACTGCAAGAGAGGCGGTGGAGGAGGAGGAACAGCCGACGGTGCTCTGCCTTTCTACGTCGTTGCCTTTTCTCGAATTGGTTCGGCCTCCGTCTCACTTTACACTGGCAAGCGACTGCCACGCATGTCAAGACAGCGAAAGAAGCGAAAGGGGTTGAAGAGCGCGTCCTTCGCCTTCTGTCATCCCCGCCCTGGCGACGCGCCAACAGCGAGACCATGCGGTACACACGCATATGGTTTTGCCGGTGGTTCCAGATGATGAGCGCTTTTCACTGCCGGCTTCACATCGCTACTTGTTTTGTCTTTCTCAAAGTGGGCGTGCAAATTTTTCGTGAAGTATAAGCATGTTCCAGAAAGAGGAAACGGACCTTGTTCTTTAGAACGGTAGGTGCGCCTTCTGGAGCTGCGCCTGTGTACAGTCTAGAATATAACAATAGTAAATAAATAAATTTATAAAAAAACAAAAGAATACTTGTTACTTTTCGCGAGAAGTCATGAATTCTCGAATATATAACTATATTTAAAGATATACGTTGATTCTATCTTGGAGAGTGGCGCCTTCCACGGCTATCTGAAGAGAGTAGAATGACCTCCAAAAAAAAAGAGTTAACGCACACCTTTAAAGTCATAACTCTCCAAAGAGAGTAAGAGGCTATTTAAGGAGGAGGCCTTAGATCACGGGTAACGCAAAACACGAGTTACGCAAAGACGTAGTCACCTGATAGCGTAATAATGGCATGTGACCACGACGTCGCAAATAAGTTCTCTGCTCAAAAATAGTGTATGAATGAAAAATAAATGGAATTTAACTGAAATTGAACTGAATTGAATCTGTGTCATCGTTATGACGTCGTCATGACTTCACATGACGTGGCGTCACATGACGGTATCATCACACGACATCGTCGCATCGTATAAGGTGGCCCGATCACGGAGGACAGTGCTAAACCAGGTGAGGTGCAGGAAACTTGCAATGCCTCGGATTCTGGAGGCTATGCAAAAGTACATTAAGCGCCGAAAGCATTGGAAAGAGGGCGGGGTAGGATGAATACATAGACTTAGACGACAAAGATGGCTCTGGCGTTCGAGTCGTCTTAGGTGAATGCGTAAGGCGCCCTCTGAATTTTGTTTTCCTTACAGTACGTGTTTTGACTTCAATTGCAGTCGCCATATGCACTGTTTCTTTACAGCCGGCCTGTAGAGTTATGTGAATTCTTTTATTGTTGTGTGGTTATAACAGTCAAGATTGTTTATTGTAATGGTGTTTTCACATCTCGGCTGGAATACACCAGCTTTCTGAAAGCAATGGCTACGCTGCTTGCTTGTTACCGTGCCATGCATTGCTGTTTATTTGTACTACAAGCTCTGGGCAGTGGTTCCAGCCAAACTTTAGAAAGCAGCATCGATAAACCGCGCCCCATCGAAGCTTGGAAATCTTTTTTTTTCTTTTATGAGAATCAGCAAAAAAGGCCGCCTAAAGGCTGCCGAATGCGTAAGCTTGTTGAAACTCGTGCCCCGGCAAAATTGAAGGATATCACTTATGCTATTCCGATCCCGCCATTTTGATTATATAGTTGTTATTGCTTCAAATGAGTATCTTCAACTGTTGGGTAAGGTGAGCATGCAGTGAAAGATTGAATTAAATATCCGTCTACCCCACAGCAGGTAAGTGACTCTTCCGACACGCTCGAGGCTGTTGTACGAAAAAAAAAAGCTGGCTTTTTACATGGCGAGGAGACAGTTGGTGTATGGTGGAGCTACAACTGGTAACACCATCATAAAAAAAATATCAGTCTATGCATAACATTATAACAAAATACAGTGTACACGAGGCAGGAATTCAGAGAGCGATCGATGAAGGCTTCAAAAGATTACACGGTTATACGCCGTGGAGAACGGACCTTGATGAATGCATGCATCCTCTTGTACAAACGATGGCTGCAACTGCATTCTATGTTCTACAACTCATTGTTATACAAAATCACACTAGAGACCACACACTATCACGTATGTATGACATTTCGGCTATGAAAAGCCGCAATACCTTTACCCTTTTGCTCCTGAACGACCCCGCATTGCCCTTGAGCGTTGCAGCAAAGCTAATGTGGGGTGGGGAAATGTTGAAGCACAGATAGAAACGATACCTCATTTTGGCCACACACTTTTTCCTTCAGACATTTTGTATCACCCGCTAGACATTTCAGAAAAAAAATGCATAAAATACACGTGATGGGTCGGTATTCGCGAATTTTGGAGTGTACGGTCATTACGGTTGAAAATATGAGATGTTTTTTTTTATTAGCTAGGGCTTTTCCAAGCTGAAACTAGAGATGCCGCCTGATAATTCTGGCTCACTTTTTTCTTTCCTCCGTAGAGTTTAAGAATTCGCTCATCATATCCGTTATCTACGACCAAGCACCGGCGGCTTTGTCGTCTAAAAAAGAAAAAAATCGCGGGATGATTCAACACATTGGCGTCTCTGGGCTCGGCGCGATCACGCCCGTGCGTTCAGGCGTCAGCCACGTCGAGTAGTTGTTGATGGTGTCGCTAACGTTGCGAGCTGCTTGTGCTGGGCGTTGAACAGAAAACACGCCCCGATGCGCGCCTTTGAAAGAAAGGTCGCCGCGAAGAACGCGGGTTAATGCTTTGGCGACGCCCGTGGGAGAACCTCCATTTCGTGAATGGTGGCGTCGGAATGTTCCTGCGTGGTGTTCCGCATTGACCCACGGAGTAGATGCAAGTCTTCTTTTTCCGTGATAGTGTTTTGCGGCTGAGACTCCCAAGTGTGTCGCCCTCTTAATCGGTGTTATGAAGCTCGCAAAGTCTTTGCTACACATTCGAATCGTCGAAAAAGAAAAATGGTTGAGCTTGAAGATGAGGAGTTAGGCATAACGTGAAGATTGGTTTGAAACTACGCGGACCTCGCGTTACTTGAGATGTTTGCGAGTGTCCTTTGACCTCCAGTCAAATAACGATTAGTTACCGCTCGTGATGATGACGCCTACGACAATAAATGTCTGGAAGACTTCTTCGCCCACTTTTTTTCATTCGCAAGACGTGAGATTGCTCATATAGTTTGTTTCGCAACACTTTGTTTTCATATTGACGTTACACACACTTAATAACGTTGACACAATTGTATATTGTGTTCAACAAACTCGCGCCTTTGGTAAGCTTTGCTACCTGCTTGTTTCTGGAAGCTGCTGCAGCCGTAGAGGCGCAATGACCGACTTGGGCAACCTTCTATCATTTAAATAGGCGATATCCCTAAATGCCTCCTCAAACGTGAGAACTGACCTTGTGTGTCGACGGTGCACAGACGAGTGATGACGTCACCATATGACGTCGTCATGACAACACAGACCACACCGGAATCCACGACATTGTCATGACGTCTCGTGTCGTGATGACGCCGTAATGATTGCATAACGTGGTCCCACATGAGGACGTCATTGTGTGACATCGTCGCTTGCTCAAAGGTGGCTCGATCACGGAGGCAATGCACAGGCAGGGCAGGCGCGGAAATCTTGCAATGCCTCCGATCATGGAGGATGGGAAAAACCGCGTTCAGTGAAAAAATAGATCGGAGTGAGGCAGCGGAGGATCAGTACGTAGACTGTGACGAAAAAAACAACAACAAAAAAACATCCACGCTTCTCCACGAGGTGAATGATGACGAGTGGGCGAAGCTCGGTTTTAAGGTCGATACCGACTACATTGAAGCCACCGACGTGTATAGAGGAACCCCGCCGTGGTGGTCTAGTGGCTAAGGTACTCGGCTGCTGACCCGCAGGTCGCGGGATCGAATTTCGGCTGCGGCGGCTGCATTTCCGATGAAGGCGGAAATGTTGTAGGCCCGTTTGCTCAGATTTGGATGCACGTTAAAGAACCCCAGCTGGTCGAAATTTCCGGAGCCCTCCACTACGGCGTCTCTCATAATCATATGGTGGTTTTGGGACGTTGAACCCCACAAATCAATCAACTAACGTGTATATAGGATGGACGCACGTGTGGACGGATAAACGGACAGGTGAACCGATGCATGTACGGACGCACGGACTTACGGACAGTCGTTTGGAGGGGCGGTGCAGGTGGTTTTTTTTTCGCAGATGTGTAGCACGTGTTGTGATTCGAGTGTGGTCGCCAGTAAATCGCCGGACAAAGGTAGACCCCTAAAGAACTTTGTCCCTAAACGAAAAAGACGATGTCCTTCGCCTTGGAGTCGTCTTAGTTGAACCCATAAAGGACCCTAGGGGTCTTTTCATCTCTGCTACGACAGTTTTATGGAAACATTTTTTTTTGCAACAATGAACTAGAAGGTGTGGATATCAATTAATTACCTATTATCAATTTTAATTTGTTAATAATAATAATTTTTGTGTGTGCAGGAGTGTTCTGAAAGACATGGTTGCGCGGCCAGATGGTGCCTAACCTCGGGACTCCTCAGCATTCGCTGTGTATAGGTGGTGCGCCGGAGTGAATCCATCAGCACTCAGCTTTCCCAGGTACGTCGTTCTTCTTATGATGCCGAAAGAATGGCCGGGTAAGGTCATTGGTCTTTATCTCTCTCTCACCTCCATTATACCATTTACTTGCTCTCTTGTTAGTCACTTTTTTGGCACTTTCCGTTATGCAACGACAGCTGGCTGTGTATCTGCCTGCGGAAGACACCGCGCCTACCTCCGCCGTCTCCCGTGAATGTTAAAAACGAAAAAAAAACAAAACAAAAAACACCATTTGGTAGCTCGAGTAAAGCAGGCAGAAATGCATGTAGGTATCGTTTTGCACGCGACAAATACTTCACGTAGCACGACCAGTTTCGGTCGTTTGTGTCTTTGCTGTTGTATGTATGACGTTGTGCGTACGGAAGCAAGTGACGAATCATTGTGACAACTAAGCGTTTAGCCGGCCTGGTACCATAAATGCATGCGCATCGTAAATGAAAAACTTGCTTTCGTACGCACGACGCCATATACAACAGCAAAGACAACTATAAGCTAGGGACATTTTAACCGGGGTAAGAAAACTTTTCCTTGTATAGCCTTATTTAGGTTACATCACACCTAAAGCTCCTTCAATTACCTCACACTAAAAGCTCCGCTGCGCTGCTTGAATTTTCGGCCATTTTGGTGCTGAAGAATGAATGGGTGAAAGCGTTGCTGCCGAAGATCGATCGCCTTCCTGACCGGTTAATTCCGATAGACTGCTTCGCAAACACTCCTTTGTTTGCCCCGCTTAAAAAAAAGAAAGGCTGTCGAGCTTAAACGCGAGAAACGGAGGTTCCCGCGGCTGTCGCAGACGCGCGGAGTACAAGGAGATGGTGAAACTGTGGAAGAGACCCAAAACGAAGAAAAATAAAATGAAAAATCTCGTCGCGCTTGGTGTGACTTCACGAATGACCGCTCGGCTGACTCCCAGAGTGGCCGGGTAATTGCGCGGCCTCGGCACGCCTGGACGCGCATTTTCACAATACTAAATTTTTTTTCATTAATCTTTTTTTGACCGGGTTGGTAAGTAATAAAAGAGCGAAGAAAAAAAATAAAATTGTAGAGGAACACAAACTGAACGGTGAAGGTGGACATTTAGGAACAAGACCTTGGGCGATGGAGATGTTGGGGGCATCGTATATATGTACATGAGAAAAGAAAAGTAATGACAAAAATGAGCAAAACTAGCTGTAAGCAAACCGTGGAATACACACACACACACACACACACACACACACACACACACACACACACACACACACACACACACACACACACACACACACACACACAAAAGCTTTAGGCGAGACGTATGAGTGGGTCAACGAATTACGGCGAGAGGAAGTGTGTGTATACCCGTTTTTCGTGTAAACGCGCGGATGATAAACATGGAATGCTCGCCGAGGTTTACGTATGTACGTGTATGTATGTATAACGTCGGTGCGGCGTATATTCTTGTGTGTTATTTATTTACCACGTGTCTCGTGTACGCGGCCCTTCCATTCTCGGAGCGCGTGACGAAACGTGGGAACCGCTCGTCTTGCTCGTCCGTGGTGGTCTGGAACGAGCGACTCGCCTTCAGTGTCGCTCGGCGAGCACATTAGTCACGCTACAGTGTGTTGTTCTTGCGCGACCTCCGTGCTTATTCGCGTGCGCTACGTCTATTCGAGTTCTTAATATATGTTTTTGTTCTTTATGTTTGCATTTGAAACTGGTATACACCTTGGTGCATCGCTCGCCCTTCAAGTGGTACTTAACGAAATGCACGGAGCGATGTGTGTACAGTTCGTGGCATCAGTGGTCCGTATTGAAGTCTGACTGTTTGTGCGCGAAGTTACGCCAGGTTCAACAATTTTTCGAGGGAGCAGCGAGTTTGCGAGGCTTTCGTTACGTTCTTCTCATACTGACAAAATGCGCATACTAAATGCAATCGTCCTGTTTCTGACATCAGTGATAGTCCACCTGTCGATACAGTATGCAAGAAAGAGCAGACCGGTCAGCGTGTAGTCCACCACTTGTGTAGCAACGTTCAGGTCCGAAGTCTTTTCTTTATCCTCCCTTTACCTAAACCGCCACGACGACTGCTTGAAGTGGCGATGATGGATGGGGAGAGATAAAGAGGGTGAAGTGCATGAATAGTGCGCACTTACGTTATAATTTATAATCCATAGCACTGAAAGGAACGCTCAGGAGTTACGTGGATGTGCTTATGGAGATTTTGCATATAAAATTTTTCGAACTCGAGTGAAACGGTTTACGGGAAAAAAAAGCAAGAAAGAGTTTTGTGTAGGCAATATCTAAACGAGTTAATTGCCTATTATCTATGAATTCACTTTCAGTAGAGTCGTAATAATAATAATAATAATAATAATAATAATAATAATAATAATAATAATAATAATAATAATAATAATAATAATAATAATAATAATAATAATAATAATAATAATAATAATAATTGATATTATTAAGTGGTTCAAAATGCTTACACGAAGGCATGATTTATGCACGCCGTATAGTACACGGGACTCTACATTTCTCCTTCACCGATAAGCGACTGCCGTGGCCGCAATCAGACCCGCGATTTTCGAGTCAACAGCCGATAACCACAACCACTGTGCCACCTAAGCGCACTTCGTAGAGTTAAAAAACAGAAAAAGATGGCTGAGCTCTGGATAGCTAATTACGCAGTCATTTTAATTAAGACGCTTCTGACTGCCTGCCTACTGATTGTAATCACGCTCATTTCCGATTCGGTTTTTCATTTAATTATTTGCCCGTGATGACTGCTTGCGCATCATTCGGTGGTCGGGTAAAGCAGGTCACTCGAGTGGTGCGTTAGGGATATATTTCAACTAGATAGAATTTTTGTGCTCAGTTTGGGCCGTGCGTTTACGATGCTCGGCAAGGATCGCCCAGCTCAAACGACGCATAATGTCTTCCAGTATGGCCACCCGAAAGTCGGGCCTCCAGCGGTTTCTCGATCCCTAAATAGATCGGGGCTGCGTACTATATTTGCACGCTGTCGGCGCCACATTCATTGTTCGCGCGTGGATTTTGCCGCTGCAGGCACCGAGCTGATATTCTCTGATGCGCGGGTGTTGTTGAGAGGGGTGCTAACTAAGACCGCTTGCAACTTGCTAAGGCTCAGTCCGGATACTTCACCTTCGTAAATGTGAATCCTTGGAGCAGGTAAACGTCTCTATAGGCACATTGGCATGTATGGCTCTACAGAAACTTGACTAGCGAGTAAGTGGTGGCGTTGTATGTACATGCACAGTGTATCCTCAGTGTGTTCAGTTCAACATCATTAACAAAATCTGCGAGGAGCGGAATGAGGAGATGGTGGGGGCGGCTAGGGGGGGGGGGGGGCAAGCTTGACGGTATAGAAGTTCAAGGAGCGCCATGTTTTAAAATGCACAAATTTACGAACGAGGGATTTTGAAGGGCGCTGCAAAATATAGCGAAATTTCTTTTCCTTCGATAAAAAGACAACTGACGGACGAGTCACGCATGCCGAACCGCAAGCTATAAAAGCAGAACCAGTGAATTGTGAATTGTTCTGGGTTACCTAGATAAAAAAGGAGCGGTGGAGCAGTTACGGCAATGAGGCTATCATCTACGGATATCTCGCTGCGCCATCTTGATTTAGTCTACAACTTTTTCGAAGGTAAAAGGCACATTTTCATGAGTAGGGTGTTTACTCGAAATGCACATATATTATTTCTCTACCCAAACGGTCTTTACCAGCAGCAGAGGGCTCTAGAAATTCACGATAATTGCTCATCAAGATAAAACAAAAAAAATAACCAGTTGTCGGAGTGCAAAAAGGCTTGTCGAAACTAAATTATTTGAATGAGGTCGGTGTTTGATCTGACGAGGTGCTGTTATTACACAATTACATTTATTTACCACCGGTAATATTGCATTGTAACAAAACAAAACAGTGTATCCACTGCATTTTCTTCGTCATACACAGGCTGTTCCTCCTCGACGTGGAGGCTATTGTGTTCGTAAAGGAAGATCCCACTGTCTGAAAGCCAAGGTTCGAGGGAAAGCGCTGCACAAACATATCCTCCCCAATTAGACCTAATCAGACGAGTCAAATGAAACCTGTCCATGTCACACGTCCCAGCTGTCTCTGAACGCAGATGGAGAAAGAAAAAGTGGGTGAGAAGGGTGTGTGGGAAGAGAGAGTCCCAACCTCGCTGCATCACTGGTCAACACACACACACACACACACACACACACACACACACGCACGCACGCACACGCACACACACACACACACACACACCACACGCGCACGCACACACACACACACACACACACACACCGAGCGCTCGCGGGAGTGCTGCCAGGTGCCCCCTCCCTTCCTTACGAAAGGAGATGCAGGTTCGTTGCTCCCAAATAGATGACGTCATGTTTCCCTGAGCGCGCCCCGCTGTCCAGACTACTGCGGTATGGGGAGCGGGATAGGACGTTTGAGAGAATGTAGAGGGGAAAGGGTATGGGAGAGGGAAGACGCGCGCGGAAGAGAGCCGGAGAATAATATTGATCGCGTCTCCGGCTGTGGGCCTGGTGGCCCCGTTCGGCTGGCGGCGTTCTTCACCTCCCCCCGCCTGGTGTGGTGTTGTGTGGCGTGGCTCGCCTCGTACTCTGCTGCTTGCCTCGCCAGCACTGCCACTGGCGCCCGCGGCCGATCCTCCCGCTCGTTGTGCCATATAACGGGGCCACTCCTTAACCTTCACATCTTTTTCGGGAGTGTCGCTCGCCTCGCCTTGGTTTTTTTTTTTTTTCAGACACTGCGCTGTTACGAATTTTCTTTGGATATGCTATTGAAGACAGCGCCTTTCTGGGGCTCTTTCAGCCGCATTGTGTAACGAATAGCATTTCCGACCAAATGCAGCTAGTACTATGTAAACTTGCATACTATTACCATTGGTTTACTATATAAGTAATTGTTGGCTGGTGTTGGTTGTATGATGCCAAATGTCCAGTGTTCCCTAATTATGAATGATTAAATGGTTAATCTTAGCTAAATGTCCGCTGCTATAGGCTGGCTCTTGCTAATTGTTGATAAATATCGTACAGTGTTCGACAGTCTTCTCTTTCTGCTGTTAACAGTAACGTCATAGTTCAATCTTAGTTCATGATTGAGTTGCCCAGTATACTCACGCGTGCTTCGATTTCAGCATCTCATGCGAATGACGACGTGCGCCTTTACGCGGGCTTAAACTAAAACGGGAGTAAATATTTGGGGAAATGTGTTCGCGCGTAGCTTCCGTGTGGCGTGCGTAATACTGTTACCCGCTGCTATGAAGGCGGAGTGCTTGAATGCTAGTGTACTTAGCTTAAAGCAGTGTTCGCAAAGCTACGTAATAAAATATCACCGGGAGCCATACATAATTACATATTTAATCCTGGCGCCGCTTTGAGATGCTGAACATTATTATTTGATAGAACGCAACTCACTGTCACCTTCATGTTCATCTACGTGCGAGCGGTGGCTGGAAGGCTTTGCGCGTGTAATTTGTGTGTGAGCTTTGTTGGCGGTCGACGCTGATTGTGAAAATCGTGAGGCTATATTTGAAAGACGCCGCGTGTGGAGTATTGCGGCGAGGTGTGTAAATGGAAAGTGATTCACAAAAACATATGTAATAAGAAATTTTGTGTGTGTAGCTGGCTCGTTGTTAGTGCATGCTTCGCTTTCGTGACATCGGTATTTTCCGTGACTTCGCCCGACTTTATCGCGCTCGTACACACGCCTTTGTTTTGACTGCTGAGAGAGTGCCGCAAACTTTTCCGCAAACTATTCATGCGCTAATGCACCTATACAAAAGAGTCTAGTTCGTACGTTTCTGAAAAAAAAAAACGCAGAAAAAGTGCTATCCGGAAAAAACCCTACAATGTTGATTCGTTAAAACATCGTGCAGCTTCGCTTGGTAACAATTTTCGCAACGTTCGCACTGGGAATTCGTATGAGACGTGAACGTATCAACGAAGTTGTGCTATTGTAAACCCCACCGAAAGGCTTACTGCTGACATGTAGTAGTGATCAAAAAGACATTCGCTATTTCTTTTTATTTCGAGGAACGCTTCAATTAGTATGTACTGTTAAGTATCCCGTACTTGAACGGCAAAACCTTCATTAGAATAGGGATCTTAGCTAGGCCGAAAGCCGTAACCCTTGCTGCTGGGCGGTTCATACTTGGAAAATAACTATGACGCGCATTCAAAACACAGGGACAAAGCAGGCACGGACTAGAGTCTTGTCCATGTGCTGTGAGTGCGCATGAAAAACACCCTCTACGGAAAGTGATCCTGGTGAATGTACAGAAGTGTAACGCGTGGATACACCAAATAAGTCCAATGGTGCGTTCGTGTAATGGTTTCTTCACAGAATTTTTGCCATGCTTGCTTTGTGTAGAGTTTTTTCTTGGTTAATTTTCTCGCATGTACCATACACTCTGAAGAAGAATTAACGCTCGTTGGAAGAGAATGTTCTCGTTAATGATTTACAACATCGTATAATGACGTACAAAGTAATAAGCCGGCAATGGGGGCTAGTTGGTATACGTTTTTACGCTTGTGACGCGCTGCTGGTTATTTTTTCTTCCTTACGCAGCAGCGTACCACAAGCATGATGACGTACATACATATAGCGTTCGATTACGCAACTGTTCAATAATTATCCTGTTTCTGCGTGCTATTCTCGCTGTAGATATATGGCAGCCAACCAATCGTATAAACCTTCTTTTCGGCCGCCCCCATTTCTGGGTATTCTTTCGTTATAAACATGGGGCGTCGTTGCGTTTCTGGGTCACAACAATAAATGTATCTTGTGTGTGGACATTGATGCTTCCATAATGGATGCGAGGCGCACGCGGTCGCCGTTTATTTGTTTGCGCGGACCAGATGGTTCGCGTTTCGCCGCTGACCTACTCTTCCGTTCCATTATATTGGCTCTCGGGTGCACACATACACCCCGTCATGGTACTCCCCGCATTTACTGCCGGACATGGTGTCCTGTTTTTATGCAAAATGAATAATAGAATTTAAAAAAGCAAGAAAAATTGTTACGCTCTTTTTGGTGGCCCTTGAATGCCTATACAATGTGTGGTCGCCGGACGGCAAGGGGATGTATGTAAAGTGAAGGCCTGTCGCCTTGTTCGCCGTATATATTGCACGACCTGTCTGTTTCTCACTTGAAAAGGATGACCACAGTAATTTTTTTTCTGCCGATGCAGATGTGTATTGTTTGTTATCACGCGAGATTGCGAGTAGGCGGCGTTAATCGTTGGATTACGCGAACTCCAACCTAATGATCGTGCAGGTTGCAATTAATGGCTAGTGGCGCAAACTGAAACGTTTTTTTCTTTTTGTAACTTTTCTTACTTTTCTCTGTCTTAGCGTTCCACACTGCACCGTCTTCACTGCGTGCACAAGTCTGTATGAAAATGCAATTTTTTTTTTTTGCGCATGAAGCTCTTCCGCGGGCTCCGAACGTGGATCGAACGTGCCGTGCGCGCTACGTGATTTAATTATTCGATTAACCCAATTAAATACTCTCCCCACGCTATGCTTCCGGCACAGGCGTCTTCCACGCGGTTCGATCGGGGAACGCGAACTTCCGTAAGCTGTCTGTATGCCAAGGCACTATTTGATGGATGTTCCCACCTACTGCCCGCTTTATTAGCGAATCAATGATGGATATATATAGAAGCCAATCTATCAGCGCCTCCACTATTTTGTTCGTACAGCTCTAACATATATTTAAGCCTCACGTTCGAGCAGTATACGCCGTCGTATAGGCGTGCCTAGTGCACGCAAATGGAAATTTCTAGCCAGTGTATAATAGTTTTGGTTCTGTAATTATATAACGAGTAAATCAAGCCTAAAAGCAATACGGGCTGGTGTTTTAATGCTTGTCTCTATTTCTCTCTCTGTCCCTATCTTTTATGTGCGTGCGTGCGTTTCATCTATATAACTAAGGTAGTAATGAAACTTCTGACGTTTAAACTGAGGTTGAGTTAGCCCTTTCTGTCGGGCTGCACGGTCTAAATGCTGTGAAGTGCTCTTGTATCTGTATGGAAATCAGCTTCATTTACATCTTTTCAGTGTTGTAATGCTAATGAGAAAAGCGCAACGCGTGCTTGGTTATTCGCCTAGAAGCTGTAGCTCGCATTCGTGAGTGTCTAGCTATAGATGACAAACAGTTGTAGTCAGCACTTTATTAATTCGACCCGTGAGCGACATTATTTGGATAACGTTGATGACCTTACACCTGGGCGATATGCACGAAGCGAGCTCTGTGTGCATCTTTTGCAACTGAAAGTGCCACACACACGCGAGCATAATGACTAGAAACAAAAGAGAACTGAATCTGACGTAACGTTGGAGCAAGGTATAAGCCTAGCCTGGATATGTTGACCGCCGCTGATCATAATTAATCTCTAGAATCACAGTGATATAATTGACGTCGCTAGTGCTGTCTTTCATAATTTTCATTTGTGAGAATGCCGTACTGCGCATTTAACATCGCTATTCTCCCGCGTGCAAGTCGGGGGTAACTCCCGTTTCATCACGTGCTCGCAGATTTTGTTGATATCCCGGTAGGCTCCTCCAAGCACGCAACTTATCCCTATGTTGCCGTCGGTCATTTCTTAACATACGCACGTTATCTTTCATTCGTCTTATGTCGTGTCGTTCGACGTGTGAGAGAAAAAAAACATGATGTATTATTCGACGTGCGTGAGCGACTCATCATTTTCCGAACGAACATCGTCAAAAAGATTCCGTATCACTCTTTGCCACTGCACACCTGGGAACATAGTCGCAAAGTTTGGAAATTCGTCTTTATTAGTCCATCGATGGTACAAAAAGCAATCGGTGTTCTACTGCTAGATTTGATAAGGAACACCGGTCCCCATTGACCAATTATAGTCCTATTGTGCGTTCTTATGTTTCCTTGCGATGCTCGCTATCATGTTCTTTCCGTAACCTATTTTTTTTTTTGCCACCAGTGTAGGGTAGGTAACCTTACGCGCCCCGTCACGGTGGTCTAGTGGCTAAGGTACTCGGTTGCTGACCCGCAGGTCGCGGGTTCGAATCCCGGCTGCGGCGACTGCATTTCCGATGGAGGCGGAAATATTGTAGGTCCGTGTGCTCAGATTTGGGTGCACGTTAAAGAACTCCAGGTGGTCGAAATTTCCGGAGCCCTCCACTACGGCGTCTCTCATAATCATATGGTTGTTTTAGGACGTTAAACTCCACATATCAATCAATCAGTCCATCAATCAATCAATCAATAAATCGTGTAACCTTACGATTGTTTGGTTAATTTATCTAAGTGAAGCCTTCTCGCCATCTTTTTCCTTGTCTTGATACCTAATCATAGCCATACCTTTGTGGTTTCGGAATTCGTTTTACTAAAGTTGTTTGCGCAATCAATTTGAAGCACTCGTAAAATGCTAGGAGCGAGAAGAGGAAAGAAAATAAGAAGAGCCCTCACCTCGAGTTTCCCCCGCGGTCGATCCTCTGGACGCCCTTGGACCAGGCGACCGTGAGCGGCTGGTCTCCCTGGGCGTCGCACAGGAGACGCGCGTTCTCGCCCCGCCGAGCGGTCACCACGCTGTGTTTCTCGGCGAACTTGGCCGGCACTGCAAGTTCACGCGGCGGCGAGTCATCGCGCGATTAGTCAAGGCGCACGTGGCCACAGGTCGTGATGCGCAGTGTTTTGCCTTACATTTCCGCTGCAGCTGAAAAGACTAAAAAAAAAAAGGTACCGCGTTACATGAAACGCCCTAAGCAAGGGATCTCGCAAACGAAGCCAGTTAGCCTGCACTGCTAGATAATGCACTAAACATTGTAACTCTTAACCACGACGTAACAAGTTAATTAGGTCTAAAACTACATGGGATCACCATTGGCATAACCACTGGCATTGGCATAACTAAAAAATAAAGTACCGAGTTACATTGAACGCCCAAAGCAAGGGATCTCGCAAACGAAGTCAGTTAGCCTGCACTGCTAGATAATGCACTAAACATTGTAACTCTTAACCACGACGTAACAAGTTAATTAGGTCTAAAACTACATGGGATCACCATTGGCATAACCACTGGCATTGGCATAACTAAAAAAAAAGTACCGAGTTACATTGAACGCCCAAAGCAAGGGATCTCGCAAACGAAGTCAGTTAGGCTGCACTGCTAGATAATGTACTAAACATTGTAACTCTTAACCACGATGTAACAAGTTAAATAGGTCTAAAACTACATGTGATAACCATTGGCATAACCAGGCTGAAAATGATTTCTGACTTCTCCCTTGGTGTTGACAAGCACAGTGAGCTGCTTACTGTGCAAAGAGACAGTCATTTACATGATGTAGGCAACCTCGTTTTTGGTATTTAAAATAACTTTTGTACACGTAATGAATGAATGAATGAATGAATGAATGAATGAATGAATGAACGAATGAATGAACGAATCAGTCCTAAGCTGCACTCAGTATCTGTATAGACCAGGCATGCGAATTTATGAGGTATTGCGATTTTGTTTTCTCTACTATTGAAGTGTGGCGCTAGGAGTCCATCGCGAATAATTTAGAAAACTAAGCGAGGCGCGCGTACGCGAAGGTTTTTCACGAGCAACCAGGTGTCTCGAGGCCAACGACAGGATTCAGCAATCAGCATCACTTACAATAAAAGTCTTGTTTTTCTTGATGTTTTGTTTATTTCATCATCATCATCATCATGATCATTTATTTCACCCTTAAAGGCCCTATTCAGGGTTTTACTTAAGAGGGAGGGGGGGACAAAAGCATCAAAAGCAGCATGGTCATTATTATATAAGGGTCATATCTATTATAGCATGGTCATATATATTATATGCGTGATTTCAGCTGAAATCGCGCATGTGCTGTACATAAAATATCGCGTAAGCACACATGTAACGCGAGCACACACGCGAGCACGGGAGCACACATGTAACGCGAGACTTTTAATTCGTTCTAGCAAAAGCTCTTGGTGTTCAAGCTCGTTCCAGAGACCACGCAAGAAATGATTTCCTTTCTGGCTCTGGGCAAGAAAACAGACTCTGGACATCATAGTGTATCAACCTTTATTCGATGCAGATCTCAATGTACAAAAAACAAAAAAAAAACAAATGCCTGCGCGATACGCTCTTCGAAGGAAAGCCATTCGCGACATTACACGCGGATCGTGTAGCACATTTTACTTAGGATAAGCTGCTAGACTGGCCTGCCGCTGATTCAAAGCCACCCGGGTCGGTGTATGGGCATTCGGGGTTCAGCGTGTTGGTTTTGCGTCGGCAGCTATTGCATTAACAGGCATTGCGATACAAAAGTGCGCAAGGCGAGAATTCGAGTGCGCGTTCACACCGACGGACCGACACAACAACAACAACAACAACAACAACAACAACAACAACAACAACAACAACAACAACAACAACAACAACAACAACAACAACAACAGCAACACGTTGAGTTCAAAGCTGTCGCAACATATATGTGCTCATAAAATAGCTTTCTGTTGAGGACTTCGGTATGCTATTTCAACTGAGCATACTGCGTAGGTACGAACGAGCACTGCGAAATTTTCACACGACATTGACAATCACGCTATAGCCTCGTGCTTTAGAGCACCGCGTTAGGAACTACAAAGCCCACATCCCTGCGCAGCGAAATGGGTTAATATATACACTTCTCGTCTGTCCTGCTGCGAATAACGTTTGCTTATGCTGTACTTTCCCAGGACAAGTCACGACGTATTTCTGGCGTGAAAGCGATTCGCGGGCAAAAAATGCGCCGTGCTCTGTGCACAGCCCGAACACTCTCGCGAAATGGAAAATTTGCATCCACATGTTTGTACCACAAGTGTACCAGAAAGCGCATAGACTATCGTGTTGCAAGCACGCTGATTTAGTGCCCATCAGTTCTTGATCCGTGGAACCTGGCAAATACCTCAGTGTATTTACCTCAGTGTATTTTGATGTTAGAAAACCTGGGCTTTTATTTTTAGTTTTCAGGCGAAGCGAAACAGCTTGCGGCACTAACGACGACGTTTCCTAAAAACAACATCATAAAATAACTGCATTCGCTTGAAGCGTGTCTTTGAGTAAATCTTGTCTTTTCGGGAATGTCCTGGTATACTGCTTTTCACGCGTTTATTAAAGTGAGTGCCAACAGCTCAAGGCAATGGCGCACTACCGTAGTGGCGCAAGCAATCACCTGCCACACGAGCAGGATGCCACAAGCTCTTTACCGCTGCACGGCTTCATCGAGCCACGCGTTGCTGAAAGGGGCTTCGGGTCAGAGGCTTCGTTTTGCCCCTATTTGGGGCTTCGCGAGGAGACGGTTGGTGTTCGATATCTGCTTACCGTTGACGGCCACTCGGATCACTTTCCTAAGCGGCTTTCCGACGCCGTTGTCCACGAAACAGGCGTACCTTCCTTCCTCCTTTTTGGTGACGTGCGCGAACGAGACGCTGCCGTTGCTGGTCCTGACGGGCACCGGTGTCTCGGAGTCACCGCAGACTACGCTGCGTTGGCCTGCGGGAAAGTAGGGGTTCACGTTGGATGAGACAAGAGTCCAGTGGCGCTAAAAGTCTTGCGTATCAAAAAGGGCAGCAGGAAAGCTTCTCGCTTTCGTACGGCTCTTTTGTACACGCAAAACGTTATCTCCCTTTTGTGACACGTTAAAAAGATGTGTTGACAGCATGTCCTCGCTAAATAAATGCACAATGAAATAATGACAATTTGGCAGGTGGCGGGTAGTTGCTATCAATGTGAAACGACGATCTTAAATACCGAAGAGAAGCTGCGAAACACTCTAATCAATCGTCATGCCATACCAACTAGCCCAAGCTTCCGGACTCTAGTGGGAGTTCGTGAAGTCCTTCAAACAAAAGAGAGAGCCTGCTTTGGAAACAACGAGATGAGGCAATGCTATACTTGGCGCCCTCTTGTAACATTTAGTGGGGCGCTTCAACCATCCAGAGGAATAATTGTTTCTCCTTTTATTTTTTTCTTGAAATTCGCAAATACTCGCTTTTCTAAAAAAACTCAGCTTCGTTGGTTTGCTGCCATGATATAGCACGAAATGGCACCGTGTACGGATATAACAATTAAATATGTATGAATGTGAGCTTGTAGGTGCATAATTATAGTGGAAAACATCGCAATATAACGTATAGATGCCTATATTTCTTGGTCTTTCGTGTTTTCGTGATATTACGCTGTTTTCTACTGTGATGGACATAACAAGATAACCAAATCCAACAGGTGTCTTCGTTTTCCTACGAGCAGGTTAGATATGCGAGTGTGTCTCCCTTGACTGGCGGGAGCTCTCACGGACGCACTCACGATATGACTGCGGGGCAGGAAGTGCGGAGAGGGCACCGAGGTGCGTCTGTCGTTCCGCGACATTGGAGGCGCGCAAGTGATTTCCTGTCCCGCGGCGACGCTCTACCGCGTCTCTCTCTCTTTCTCTCCCCCCTCCCTCCGCCACTTTCACTGCTTTGCCGAGTAGAGGAAGACCATGGCGCGATGCTCCCGCCGAAAGAAGCCAGGGTCAAGGATGACCAGCTGCACGCTTGCAGCCACCGTGCGGAACCGGCCGACTTCCGGCGTCTCTCGTCTCATGCCCCACTCCGGTTGAGCCCCTCCCAGATGCCCCCCCCCCCCCTTTCTACTTCGCTTCGAGCTCGCTCTCTTCTCCTTCCGCTATCTCGTTTCCACCTCGCCGTAGTGCGAAGCCCTCCTACCTGTACGCGTGTATGCTCTCCATGTACTTAGCAATCTTGCGAAAATTTGTGCGAGAAGTGACAAGGACCACGAAATGGACTGGATGATTTTGTCGCCTTCTTCCATGTCTCTTCGCGATCAAACTTCAAAGCAACTTGGCCAACTTTTCGTCATTTTGAATGAGCAATCTACAAAACTGGTTTTCTAAAATTCACGCTGCATATTCTTCTGTCCGAACGTAGACAATCCACGCAAAATGTAGATAAAGAAGCACCGAGTAAAATGACTCACACGCCGATTGGTGCCGATTACTTTACTTAGACCTAAACGAGTACAACCCAAAGTAGCGTTCGCGTAAAGTACTTTTTATTGCAGCGTTGTTCTGGGCTACTGATGTTCGACATGAGTGTAGTTCACTGAACCCCCATTAAAGAGCTGCCTCGATATCGCTAGCGCTCCGACGCAGAGCTTGCAATGAACTAACAGCCATGTTTTCAGTTTTTTTTTCAATTGATAATTCGTTCTGATGGCATTGCGCGGAATGAAGCATTTGAGTAAAGATCATGCGGCTATTAAGATTGCGCAATTGAAGTTTGCCAGAGGGCAGCAGTGACAGAACGATGGTATCGTACGGCATCAAAGAAAATGCACTACTTTACGCTTGTTCAAAAAGAGGTTAGTCACGATAGACGAGTTGCCAGAAGTTCAAAGCAGTTTACAAGTTCAACTAAAATTCATACTCAATGGCGGCGCTTACCGTCCTTGATATAATTGTTACGTACAGTGCAGTGATAACGGGATGCATCGTGCATGAATTTCTGTTGTGCAGGAAAGCTGTCTTGTCTTTTTTTTCCTCAAATCTTCAAAGGTACGGGTAACATGCCTGTATACTAGCCAAAGAGGAGATCAGCTGGAATTGAATTATGATTCCCGCATTTCCTCACCTCCAGAGACACACCGGCTCCATGTGATGGTGGGCTTGGGCCGTCCTCTGGCCGCGCATGTGAGCCGAACCTCGGAGCCTTCGGCAACCGAAACATCCCTGGGTTCTTCAATCCATTGAGACGGCTCTGTTGTGCACACATACAAATAAAGGGACTAAGAAAAAAAAAAGATTACCTTAAACTGCGAGAATCGCGAAGTGCAAGGCCTGCTTTTCTTACGCTTACCGAACCAGCACAACGGCATGAAAGTAATTTCGCTTGACCTGTACACTGACCGATATGCTGGTGGACGAGCCACTTCGTGAACTGTATGGGCTAAATGAATGTCGGACTTTGTCACGAATACGGGTATCTTTCTTGGACGCCTTAAAATAAGACCAACTTAGTGAGACCTGCAGTTTGGCGATTATTGTCTTATGCTTTAAAAACGAAATAGCAGGTTGAATTTCCGGCCACTGCTGCTGCTTTAAAAGAATATCCCCCCCATTGTTAAAAGAGTAAATAAAAAGAAAGCAGTGTAGGCGAACTTCAAAGAACCTCAAGCGGTCGTAGTTACATCAGAGTATCTCATTACGGCGTGCATCGTAATGTTCCCTTCGTTTCAACGTATAAAAACAGGAAATTAGGTTTTGTTAGTTTGAAATCGTATTAAATTTTGTTTTGTTCATGAGACGTATGTTATAAGTCCAGTCAGTATAAAGTGCATCTTAGGCTGAAGGATTGTGCTGCGATATAAGCAAGACTTGTTTTTCACGAGTGTTACGCGAAAAACATCATTTTGGCATGATACACTTCTGTTTTGACCATGCGGCGTCGCTCTTTCGTAAATCTCTCGAGTTCCACTCACGCTTCACTTCCAGCGTCGACGTGTATCGGTCAGTGCCCGCTGCGTTGCTCACGACGCAGGTGTAATTTCCGGCGCTTTCCGCCGTCACCGGGTCTATGCTGAGCAGAGAGAAATCGTCCTGCGACGACACACCGTCGCTGACCGAGGCGCCGTCTTTGATCCACGCGAACGTTAGAGGCCGTGTTCCCTTTTGCACAGTGCACAAGAGCTTTGTGGTCACTCCCGTCACAACGTCGGACGGGAACACTAAGGGCTGAATCACTGGTGCATCTGGAACAAATGAATGCTTGTCAGCGATTAACCAGATATAGTATCGTAAACCCATAGTATCGTAAACTTAGACCCGCCGTAACAGCTGCAAAGGTACCGATACTGTAGAATGTGACTAGTAGTAAATTAATTCAGTTTACAGTCTATCTTGTGTACTGTCGCGCCCAATATTAGTTGAAACAGGCTGCCCGTGGTCAAAGTGGCGCCAACATAGAAGACAGTCAGTCTTGTATACACTTTTTTCACTAACGGTGTTTGCAAAGCCGATTTCACGTTTACCGGCGTTACAGTGTAGGCTTGGGGCCCCTTCAACCACGGCCACCGTGTTAAAACTCTCGTTGAGCGTGACTGTGGATCTATATCATTCGTTTGAAAGACTGCATGTTCAGGTAAACTACACCGATATATTGATGCATTAAAGCATACGGAAGGTAAAATAGACTGACGCTTACCCTGATGCGATGTCGCTCCACTTTGCGCCGAAAGCATCCAAGTGAGGATGAACACCATTCGCATCGCGCAGCACGGAATCATCGAGCGTTGTGGTCGCATCACGACGGCTTCGCCTGTGCGTTTGCTTCACCGCACGGGTACACGCATTTGTACAGCTCAGGCGCGACGCAAGACGGTTGCTAATCCGTCGTTAATCCGAGCACGGTACGCGTTTTCTTCGGGCAAGTCGGCACACGAACGCCGACATCTCTTCGTGGCTTTGGGGTTGTTAAAGCCCGCCGCACGGACTTTTGGCGCCACATGGCGGATCTCAGCGTCACTGAGGCCGTAGACTGACTGTCGTTTATTGTCTGTGAAGTTATTTTAACCGCGAGGACCCTTTTGCCACACTAGGCCCGACTCAGCCGGTGTATAATTGGTAAAGTGTGGCGCCAGTTGACGGATTTGGGGGGCTCTGCTGCGTGGTTCCTTTTTGTAAAAAGAAGCAGCGGGTTATTTGTTTTCGCGAAGTGAACGCTTACCTCTGACGAATACAGAAATCGTTTTGGTTAGTCGCCCGCCGATGTCGTTACTGACATCGCACGTGTATTTGCCCCGGTGAGCCTCCGTGAGAGGGAAGAGGGATAAGACTTGCTTATTCCACGTCTCGGGTGAGTTTTTATCTGCAAGAAGAAGCAGTATGACATATTTGCAAATGAAGTGACGCGGCTATGATTGACGGGCATTTGTATGACTAGTCATGGCTATAGCGGGGTGAATTTTTCACCAGGGGCTGTATAACGCTGGACAATCAGTCACCTGATAATCTCTTCCACGTGATCGTCGGCTCCGGTGATCCGGATGCCGCGCACGTCAGGTTCAACATGCCTCCGACCGTTCCGAACACATCGGTGGGTTCGACAATCCATAGCGGTGGCACTACAAAAAAAAAAAAGCTTGTATGAAGCGTTCTCAGAGGTTTATTATTTTTTCTTTCTATGTGTTTAAAATTATATTAAGTTAAAGAAGCAAGCAGCATTGGTATTTCATGTGTTGGTTTGAACATACCGTTACCATGGCATTGGGTATTCTTTATTATCACCTCACGTTCGTTCTCTCAGTTTTATGACTTGTTCAGAGACATATATTTGGGAATATTTGTAGTGGAGCCTAAAGCTTTGTTTTTCCACTCTGCCTCTCTGAGAAGAATATTGGCCTCAGTATAGGCGTTTATCTGCTGCAAGTTTTCGGCTTCTTGGTGTTACAGCTTTGATTTGAGCGGATTATATACTTGTGTGATATAATATGATACAGACAACTGTACGAGTGCTCCTTTAGTTTATTACTTCGGCTAAGAGATGCAATGAAAGTAGAACGGACAATGCTGTGTACTTACTGTCAACCTTCAGCTGAACTGTATGTGAGTCACTCCCATAGGTGTTCGATGCTGTACAGGTGTAGTTGCCCTGTGATTCCAGCGATACAGATGAAATAGCCAATGCAGACACGACGTTGTTGCCGTAGCTTAGGTCCTTAGATAAAACTGTCACATCACTGCCGTCCTTGTGCCATGAGAAGGTGACAGGTGGCGTTCCCGACGCAAGATTGCACGTTGCGATCACTTTGTCGCCGGCTTTCACACGGCCAGGTAATTGGAACGGCTGTATCTTGGGCGCGTCTGTAATAAGACTTCAACTTAGTGCAGGTCTTCACATAGTTTACTCTTCATTCACCCTATATTATATGCCAGCTTGCATGATTACCAATCGTTCAGTGTTGTTCAGCATACTTCGGGTCACTGTCGACACCTGATGGCACCATGAAAGCATGAACACCATTGACAAGTGTTTATTACAAGATCTTTAAGCTCGCTGAGACGTTTTCCCGTAGCCTGAAATATAACGCCGAATCATACCGTAGACGGGAAATATCGTTTTTTTTTTCCTTACATTCCACTTCATATAACATTGAACACAGCCCGCATAACATGACCAACCTACGAATGTATCACTTTCGGCACCTTTGCGTCAAAACAACATTCACGATCAATCTATCGTATTATCACGATATCAGTACGTTTTATGAGTAGATCTCAATACATGAGCAAAGTAAAAGCAGAACAAATTGTTCGTTAATTTTTCTGACACGGCACTTTTTTCACACACATCTTGATTCTTGCTAACGTCAGAGACTGCAAAGGTTGCTGCAGGCATTTTAGCGAGATGTCGGAATTCTCTTGTTTCATCACTGAACTGAAGTTTGATAGTTACGGAGGTGGAACTTCGCTAAAATATCCAAAATGGTGAGGTGCGAAGAAGTATATTGAAATTCGTACCTTGCTTCCTGGCAATGGTCGTTGACGCCAAGACGGTCCAGAGGCCTAGCAGGCGCAGTTGCAGGAACATCGTTGCGGTCGACGGGACGTGCTCACGCGTTCCGCGTAACTGAGATCATCGCGAAACCGTGCAGTCCGTCACGGGCAGACCCGTTTTCCATGCTTGCGCGAGTAGCGGCATCGCAAGCGGTGTGCAAAAACAAAGGCTCTACACGGCAGAAGAAGGAAGGGGCCTTCTGTACTCCTCCCGTGTCGCCACCCGTTCGCCATGCGCGCATCTCGGCGTTACGCGAGAACCCTGGGAAGCGTTTTCGTGGTGCCGGTCCCATAGCTCGTAACACGACACAGGATCGTGGCGCCGCGTCGCGGAAGCAAGCCTAAGTTCGCTGACAGTCTGTAACAAGTGTTTGCAGGTGGGTGCAGCGAAAACGTGCTGAAATTGGATCTTTAAAGCTGGAGAAACACCCAGAAAGCACGCTGATGATGTTCGCGTCGTATTTGGGTAATTCGCGGCGACTGTTGGAGGATCAGAATGCCGGCTTACTCTTGACGAGCACGGAAACGGTTTTCGTCAAGGCGGCGCCGATTTCGTTGGACGCCAGGCAAGAGTATTTGCCGCTGTCTTCGCTTGTGGCGTTCCGGATGACCAGTGTTCCGTTATGGAGGACTTGTACTCTGTTTTCCGGGGGCCTGTCCAGCTCTGTACCTGCCGGTATTTGGAAATCTCTGTCATGTGTGAAACGGTAAATGTTGCTTAGAGAGCACTAGAGGCGTGCTTGAATGTCCTTTACGTTACGAACAGAGAAATTATTTTATTTGTACTATCGTATGTGCTAGTTCAGTGAAACTCGTCTGATACTGAAAGTGTCTAAAGACTACTATATTATACTGACCTAGTAGCTCGGATAAACGTAATCTATTTGCCGTTGAACAGGTGCCGGACGCTCCTTGCGTGCGATTGGCTACTGCTGAGTTACTTCATTTTTTACTCAACCGTTACTTCTAACGTGTAAACAAACGACTGGACCCTATTATATAGTTACTGCTAGGTAGCTGTTGCTGGTGCAGCTTTGATGCTTTAAGCAAAATAACTCGGCACATAGCATGACAAGTGAACTGGTATAAGAATGAGTTTGTGAACGCAGCCGCGTTGTCACGTTAACTAGGCGATTCGAGGGACCGTTGCTTATGTGGCACTGGTGAGCAAAAAGTTATATCCTGTCCTAAGCTACACTGACACAATTTCCCTTTTGGGATGCTGTGTTTTTAATCAAAATGGCAAAACAGCGAAGCATTGGAACCTGTCGCCAAATCGAGAACAGTTTTTCACCCAGCTCAATGTTGCCCACCTACCTTCTTTCAGCCACCTAACACCGG
Source organism: Rhipicephalus annulatus (assembly GCA_013436015.1). Taxonomy (NCBI): domain Eukaryota; kingdom Metazoa; phylum Arthropoda; class Arachnida; order Ixodida; family Ixodidae; genus Rhipicephalus; species Rhipicephalus annulatus. The sequence goes on along the minus strand of WOVY01001292.1, from coordinate 87,333 downwards.
GTGGTGGGTGTCCCACGGCTTTGCAATGAATTTCGAGTGCCTCTCCTCGTTTGAGCACCACATCCTGTGGTTCCACGTCCCAGTTAGGCGGCGCTATGTGGATAGAAAACGGGGAAAAATTATTTCATGCAAATGTTACATTCTGCTTGAACACAAGCAATGGAAAATGTCGAGCCACTTATAGCGGCGGCTGTTTGTGTCCTATTAGAGGAAATTTAAAACATGTCTCCCAATATTATTCGGCTACAGTGGCGGCACACTTTCTTGTCGATGACCTGTCTCTGAGGAACATTAAGTAGAAGGACGCACACCCTAGTAGTTTCAGATACAAGTAAACACGGTCTACCCAAGAAAAACAGGGAATGTCGCGTAGTTAAAGTGCAAAAAATGGTGTGAGATGGGAGTTCATAGCATGACGTCATACTGGAAAGTAAAAGCAGAACCAACCAATTCTATGTCTATGCAAGAGATGTTGGCTGATTGTCTTATTGGCTTTAACCTCTTAAAGCGACTCAGAAGACGACGCAGTGGAATGTTCTGGATGACATTGACTGCCTGGTGTTCCTTAATATACTCTGAAATCGTTAAAAACACAGGCCTATCGTATTTAGCCCCCATAAAAATGTGATCTGCACAGTTATAAAAACAGCTTGTCTTTCAGGTCAACACCTGAGTACTGTAGCAGGAGCATGAGATACTCCGGTAGCCGTAATCTCCTCGTGGCCTTGCTGGAAGGTTTATTCACGCTCTTGATTATTGAAGCCTCACAGTTGAAGCGCCTTCATAAGAAACCATGAATACAGTACCCGATTATCTATTCATCGGCGCATCGTTGAAGGCACTTTATACTCTTGTTTACAAACACGCAAGCCAGCTATTTTTGATAAACTGGTGCATCTAAAGGTGAGCAGTTCCGTTGGCCCCAGTTATAGAAAATATATGCGTGCCTTCGCACTTAGCACTGTTTAGGCACTGCAGACACGTTACGCTTGAATGCAACTACCAACCATGGTGTGTCTGCTTGTACTGTAATCATCAGCAGCAAAACAACCGCTGGCGCCATAGCGAAGTCTTCTCATGGAACGTTCCCAAGGCCTATGGCGCAGGCAATTGTGGACAGAAGTGTCGCAGTACCCCTTTGAAAACGGCGCTAGTAAGATACGCTAAACCACGTGCAAAAATGTATAAAAAATAAATAAAAGGCATTTAATTTTTTTGTGACAGTTTCAGTGTCTTGTAAAATCTCATTTTGCTCTGAGTGTGTCGTGCTCGTCACGAGAACGGAAGTAGTGGTGAATCAGTTCCACTAGGATTTCTTGGTGTATCCGGAGCATTCATTTCTTGCACACATTAGTAGGGTGGTATTGCATGACGAGATTTAAAGCTTCAATAAGTCTTACAAATAAAAACATTGCTAACTTTTCTCGTAGGCTACGAATAGTTGTTAGACTACCAGTATAGGCTACTGATATTGTAATTGCAAGAGCGCGCTTTTTTCAAATAAATTTCCTGAAGCACCATTGTAGAACTTCAGAAAACGGTGGGAAGGGGAAGATGGAAGTTTGCGATGAAAAATCCGTAAACAGGGTTTCGACGTTTCGACAATCGAATTTTTTCCCTTCAAAGCTAGAACAGAAAAGTTCTGTTCGGGCCTTGAGGAAGATAAGTTCGCTTGTCGAAACGTCGACTTAGACAGAAAGAACCTTTGTTACGGATTTTTCGTTGTAGAACCTGCGTTCTGATTAAAATGCCATTGCGATTGCATGTAAGTTAGTGGAAATGTGCGCGGAAACATGGTTAGGTGGTTGGTAATAATAACTTTAAAGAACAAACAGAACTAAAAAGACCATGGAATGGCTCGCATAAGGAACACCTAATTAATAAACGTATCTGCAAGGAAGAATTCATGTTGGCCTACATTTATTCCTGTCTTTGATCCTTGAGGTTGTGTATTTGTGGTATGTAAACATATATACACGTTCAGCAAATATTGTGCGGCCGTTTTATCTGCCAGTTGCGACTGACACTTTCTGTGTGACATTGTGATTTCAGTTACAGCTGAATTCTTTCGTAATAGCCAGATTATCAAATGAATTAAGCATGACCATAATGTTGGCTTAGGATTACTTGAACTAGTATTGCGCATTACGGTAAAGAAGAAATGGCAGAGGGCCGGGCTGCCAAGCAGACCGACAAAACAGGGCAGAGCACCAGTTCAAGTACGACGAACCAACTCGCCCAAACTTCAACACTTGTGGACTTATAGAATACTTTGTCATGAGAGTGCTTTTCAATCATGAATGCTTCCTTAAATATTTTTGGCGACGTTTAATTTTGAGAAGTACGCCGACTCATTGTTTTCGCGATGCATGTAACTTATCTTCTTACCATTGACTTGCAGCGTTGACGTGTAGCGATCGTATCCGTATTTGTTGCGGGCTACGCAGGTGTAGTTTCCGGAATCAGCAACTTTGACTGGTTCGATGGAGAGCACGAGGATAGTTTCGTGCTTAATTAGTTTGACGGCACCACCGCCGACCACTTCGTGTCCATCCTTGATCCACTGGAGCTGTACAGGCTTGGAGCCCTCTCTGATAGTGCAAGTGATCGCCGTGCTTTGTCCTTCCGAGAGTGCCTTACCGAAGGCGAATGGATTTACTCTTGGAGCTTCTGTAAACAACAAAAAAAGAATGAGTTATGCAGTGACGAGAACAAGCGTCTTGAATCGCTATCCGTTCGATGGCCAGACACTGAAACGCTTACCTGCTGCCGCTGACGCCAACAACGAAGCTGTGACGATTAGCCATTGCGTGCATGGTGCCGGAAGACTTTGTGTTCTGGTCCTTCTGTAGCAATTCATCTTCTAGAGCGCAATATGTTGCCGGTTTCGTTCCGTACCAGCGGCCTCGTCATCCGCAGACTTTGACTTTACAGGCCGAATGGCGGGTGTAAGGTAGCTTCACATCAGACGGTCTCAGGAACGGCGGCAGAACATATACGATGCGCAGGAAAGCTGCGCCACATGTCGGTAACAAAACGAACTAAAATGAGCCGAGTGCAGTTTTGGTCAACTGCGTTAGTCAGTTTAGCTACATGATTTGACGCGTAGATGACGCCACTGTGCATTTGTTGGACCAAAAGATGACCGCGCAAGTTTTAAATGACCCTGTTTCGCGTTCTTTGATGTTGCCGCGACATCGGGACTGGGAATGCGTAATGTTTCTCTGCAACGTAAGAACAGGAAGACGGTACCACTTATGGTGACCTGAATGGACCTCTCTAGCGTTGGACCGACGCCATTCTCGGCTTTGCAGGAATAAGTGCCGGCGTCAGACACGCGCACGTTGTGGATGAAGAGTAGGCCGTCTTCCGCCTTCAGTATAGTTGCCTCGCCATCTGGAATGGTAGCGTCACAGAAAATGGTATGATGGCATATGTACAATGTCTCTATCTCGCCTGCTTGGAATAAGCGATAGCCCGCATACCTGTTTTTCTGGTCCAGGTTACTTTTGGAGGCGGTGAGCCACTCGCCTTGCACTGCGCTGTTACATTCGATCCCGTTACGGCAGACAAGTCCTGAGGTGCCATTATCCACTCTGGAGGAGCTGTCCAGGGTAGAAAAAGTTTAGGGCAGATGGCAAGTTCAGTGAGCACCGTGTACGACCCTATGTGCAAAGAGTGAAATATGGTGTCGCCTTTTGAAGCGTACTTAGAATTAATTCTGAAGTCAGTCGCCATTACATACGAAGAAATGACATGACGACATAGCATAAATATATAATGTTTTAAAGGGCCCCTAAAGAACCTCTAAAAATACAAAGACTAAGGGCGTTATTCTTTCCTGGCCTTTCTTGTCTTTTCGGCATGATTCGTGGTGCTAGAAGTCTTTTCATGTGACGTCACGAGGAAAGAAGCTGTCGATTGTTCCATATGTGAGGGATATCGATTGTGAATTGTGTCCTACTCTACTTTGCTACGCAGTCGCACGGTCGTTCTGTCTTGTTTTGCATGACTATCATGCGCTATGAACTTTTCAATTTCGCTTAGTGCGATTTCGACAGTGCAAGTGGTGATAACAGCATGTAAGCGAGAAGCGGGAAATTCTGATAGGCACAACGTTCAGTGGTGACATTGTCCACCCGTTTTATAAGTGGCGGAGAGGAGAGAGCTCCTGTAGCTAAGTTACTAACGATGAGAAAGAAACTACTTTCTTGTCTTTGTACTCAAAGCGTCTTAGGGGCTCAATAATTGGTGTTTTCAGTTCTGTTGAATTAATAAAAGGACGGTTATGTGTCGAAGGGGGGAGTTCCATAATATAGAATAGGACTTATATAGAAGTTTGCATGCAACATGTTCAGCTGGTGTAAATTTGCGAAAGAAATTGCAGCTTGCTTTGTTCGTCACTAAACTAACTCCATGGTGTGATAAACTTTGGACACGTATCTCGATCACAGTCAATCAGAAGCAAATGGAAGGCTCGTGAGGTTTGATTTAAAGAAACACATCATCTACTGGTGTATTGAACTTGGCGCCCACAGTTCGGTAATTACAGTTCAGCACAGACATGCAAGTGAACATGCCCGGGAAGATATTAACGAAGGAGCAAGAAAAAGCGGTGTCTTTCGTCTTACCTTCGACTAATAGCTCTGCTGAGGGCTCATCGGCACCCATCATGTTGGAGGCTTTGCAGGTGTAATTTCCACGGTTTGACGCTTCCGTACGCTGTATGATGAGTAGAGAAACGAGATTTGAATCTTGTATCGAGAGGCCATTAGTTTCCTGCAGATGGGCGCCGTCTTTCGACCAGGTGAAAGTCACTGGCGCCGCATTCGTCACTACGGTGCACGTCGCTATTGCTCGACCACCGGTGCGCACTTTGTTGTTAAAAGAAAATGGCTGTATCTTCGGCGCATCTGTCAAAGAAAGCCAGAAATTGCACATTGGCCACTGTGGGTTCTAAATGTTGGCAGTTTTTGGCCAAGGTGCTCCGTGACCATGCGTTCATGCGAAACTTCAGTGACAAGCACTACTCACCGAGGCTGATGACGAGGTTTAGGCGGAGAAGGACGCCGCTAATGAAAAGGAAAGTGTATCCAGCTTCCATAACGGTGTGGTTATGATGTTAATACCTCTCTTGCGTCACGGAACGGGTGCATACAACTTCACTGCAACGAAGTCGCGTACGACCCACGCATCTGGTGTGTATGATGTGCTCCAGCAGCATCGCGTCAGCGAGTCTTCTTCTCAGTGAATGTCCATGATCGGCCTTACACGGCCGATAGCGTCGCTGCGAGCGTTTTGCATTCTCGATACTCTCACGGGCAACTGGCGCCCGTTTTGTCGACGGGGCGAACCATGGAATCGTAGCGAAATAGGAGGGTCTTTTTTAAAACGCGAATCCTGGAAGCACAACTGCGTGGCGTTCTGGAAATGAAGTGTCATGTGTATTGATTGGTTTAAAGTATCATCCATTACAACTGTGACGATGGAATCACAAGTAGGCACATGGTCAATGCCAGTGACTTGGTAGGATTGATGAGAATTCAGCACTGCTAACGTTTCAAAGAGTGCCGCCGATCTGTCTACACGTCGAGCTTGTGCACACGACATCTCTTGAAACACATTTCCGGTAAAGATAGACACTGCCGAAAACGACTGATGCAGAGCTGCGCCCTCACTGTGGAGAGATGATACGACATATGATATGCGGGCAATTCGATTTTCTTACGCTTGACTTTAACGAATACGATTTTCTTCAGCGCTGAGCCTATGCCGTTGTCGGCTTCGCAGATGTATTTTCCTTCCATGTCTTTGGTTGCTTTTGCCATTGTGAGTGTTGTCGAGCCACTGGCTGCAACAATAGAGGTCTTGATGGTGTCTTTTCCAGCCTCTGCAACAGAGAATGTGAGTGCCGCATTGGGAATGTAGTCATCAAACGATGACGATCTTCGTCCAATGACGTACCTTCTCTTCGCCAAGAAACACTTGGTACTGGGAATCCAGATGCGGAGCACTCTATCTGAAGGGTTTGCTCAGCAGTGACTGATACATCTCTGGGTTCCACTGTCCATCGTGGAATGGCTGAAAGTCAACAAAATCACGATAGTTTTGTTGCTATTTTTTGTTTTAGTATCCGAAAAAGTGCATGCATAAGTACAGTATACGAAGAGTGCATTGAACTTCGACGTAGCGTACGACTAATCTCTCGCTGTGACTGCACCAAGTAATGAGCTTTTACTGAACTTTGCACAATCTTGCTTTTCGATAATGGCTATTGCGCTTGTATATACGCTTTTTTACGTCTCGCTGAGCATGTAAAGGTTTTTTCTTTGTATTTTTGTATGCCTTCGTTGATCAGAGAAAACGGACGAAATAGAAACGAAAGCATTTTCTTTTGAACAGTATATAAATGGTAATTGGTTCGTCTTTGTAATCAAAAGAAAAAAAAAGAAATAAATTTTGTGGACGTTCACAAATTTCAAACTAAAAGCACAATAATAAGTTGTTATCTCTAGTTCTTCGTACTCTCAAGCGGCTATTTAGCTTCCAATGTGTAATGTTATCGCTTTCTGAGGATTAGTATGAGGCTTTTTGAAGGTGTTCTTTTTCTGCAGAGGCAAGAACTCGCTGTTGCATAGTGTAAGGCAGAAGTACCCCAACGCTGGAAGTGTGTCTAGAAACTCATGTAAATCAACCATGTGCTTTTTTTTTTTTGTCGTGCAAAATAAATTGGCGCGACTCGTTGGAGGGCGTTTGGCGGCCCTCGAGACACTGTCAATTCAAGTGTGGTGCTCGCGCGAACGCCTTCACTAAAAGCGACACTCGTAACTTACCTTCGACGACTAACGTGGCAAAGTTGGCATCGGTGCCGTAATTGTTCTCGGCCGTGCAGGTGTAGTTGCCGGCACTTTCCAGGGACGCGGGCTCCACAGTAAGCACGGACACTTTCTTGTTGTTCTCCACTTTCACATTCGCCACTGCACCACCGATCTCGACGTTCTCTTTGAACCACCTGAACTTCACGTCTGGACCGCCGGCCGCGAGTGCGCACAAGGCGCTAGCACTTTCACCAACACGGATCCGGTTGCGCGGAAATACCAGAGGCTGTAGTTTCGGCTTCTCTGCAAGGAAGACGCAGGAATTACGCAACAGAAGCCTCAAAGATGACCCATGATAGCTTGTGCATGCGGTTCGCAGCCACCACGGGCAGAGCATGACAATAAGCAGGCATTTGGTCGAGCATTGAGGCGTACAGTGGTTAAGCTTACCTGCAACGCTACTGTGTAAGACGAGAGTTGTGAAGAAAACAACGAAACATGGGTCGTGATGTCTCCAGCGCCGTGACTTCATTTAGTGGGCGTAAGCCTTGGCTTCTTTCTCACGTCGTCGTGCGAGCTACGGAGTTTCGCCCTGCGTCGGCTGTGGTGGCAAGGAGGCTATGGCGTCTCGACGGTGCGGCTTGTATACGGTCGCTTATGTGTACTGTCGTACGTCAGTATTGGGTACCTAGCGCCGCTCATCGAAAAAACCGGGAACTACGTCCACGGACGCGTAGAGAATGAGCTAAATTCAAATTGTCGCTTTCCTGTCTCGTTGTTTTAAATCAGGATCTGCGAGCTGTTTGCTACTTCACCTACGTTTAACTTCCAGGCGCACTGTTCTTGACAATGGACTTCCTATGCCGTTGTCGGCGACGCACTTGTAGGTGCCCTGGTGTTCTTTCTTGGCGGCTACGATCTTGAGAGTGCCGTCCTCGTGTTCCAGTTGAACATCAGCGGCGTCACCTGTGCCCGAAGAGTGTGAACACAATAAGCATCACGTGCTTTCTTGCGATAAATGTCACTCTATGCATAGTGAGTGATCTTCTGTGGAAGAGTATTAGAACTACAGCAATTGAAGTAGTTACATTCGAATTTTACACTTTCTAGTCTTGATGTTTTGAAACACAATAAGGAGTGGTTGGAGAAACTTGTATTTTACATATCTATAGACCACAAATTGCTGTGGTTCACTACCGACTTGCTGGTACGATAATAATGTGCTAAATGTCTGCACGAATGATTTCCAGCCGATTCTCGAGGTACAGCTGACCTCTGATCCTTATTATTGGCATATTCAACGTGAAGCGAAGGATGAAATGGCTTACCTGCTTTAAACCACCGTATTATTGGACTCGGGAATCCGTGTGCCTTGCACGTCAAGCTTCCAGTTTCTCCTGCACTGACAGCTTTGTCACTGGGTGCTTCCGTCCACGAAGGTGGTGCTGGAAAGTGTTATAAGTGTTCTCGCGTTGGTACCGTCTCTAACAAGAACTGCATTTGAAACGCTTGTGAAAACCGACTATGTACTTACAGTGGACTGCGAGGAAGGCTATGAACGATGCAGATCCTGCACTATTTTTCACGGAGCAAGTGTAGTTTCCCGAGTGCTTCACTTCGAGAGATCCAAAATTGAGGCTTGAAAACTCAGCGTTACTTGTCACTTTGACGTTCTCATTCGTAATGAGTGCAGACCCGTCTTTGAACCACGAAAATGTGAGTGGCTGGTCTCCTGCCGTGACGGTGCACATTGTCCCGCTTCTTTCGCCCACGTTCAGCGTCGTCGGAAACGAGAAAGGTTGTATCTTGGGTGCTGCATTGCAATATTTGGACGAAGAGTTAGCATTCGGTCCATAGAGTTGAACTCTAATATTGTATATATGGTCGAGTCGTTGTTAAAACTACATCGAAGTGAAACGGCGCGAAAAACGAGAACACCGAAAGAAACAACCGGGAACAAGCGCCTAACTACCAACAAATGCATGCACAAATAAAGGCATTTGTTAGAAGTTCAGCGTTTGTTCCAGTTTGTTTCTTTCGGAGTCCTCGTCTATTGCGTCGTATCGCATCCATGGAGTTGAAAGGCGTAAAGTGGCGAGCAAGAAAGGTACTGCATTATGCTGCCGAGCTCCGAAGGCTTAGCAATAGCGCAAGCACAGTTACACATTCTCAACGCAAGCTCTGATCATGTTGCGTGCAAATAGTATGAAATGCGCGATAAGTGCAGCATTCACAGTAGACACCAAGACGCCGTCTATTCAATGAGGTAAATGGACAACTCAAGTTGCAAATGCTCGTGGATTTGTACGCATGTCAGCATCTCACGCGGAACACAGAATAGCTGAGCTCTTACCTTTCACGTTTGATGCTGCGCAGCCAATGAAAGCGACGCACACGATGGTCATACGCCATGTAGCCTGTAACATCGCTTTTCAGTTCCAATGAAAACGGTTCATCACACTTTGCATCTGGTGGATGGTGACCGCCGACTGGAAGCACTGTCGCGTCAGCCGGCAGAAGGCTTGACGCGAACCGAAAGAATGGCGTGTGTATCGTACCTTGTTCCCTATGCTTACGACAGAACTGCCGACCAGCGGGCACATAGCGCCACGTTTCGGTGCGAACGTGTACTAGGTGGCGGCTACCGTGGCCGAAAGCGAAACCGTATTTTCGCTGCCTAAACTGTGCAACGACTGAAACGGTATTTGTCGTAGTCGACATTTACATACGTTTGATTTTTACCGACACCGTCTTTGAGAGCTCGCGTCCAACGCCATTCGAGACACGGCAGGTGTAGCTTCCTTGATGGTGCTTGCTGGCGTTGTGGATGAGGACACTCGACGTGCCTCGTTCTTTCTGTTGGGTCTTCGCTGCCGTCGTTGCATCGTCTGCACGTAAACATAGATCTGTGTCGATGAAGTCGGTCGCGAGGTGAAATTTTAAACTCATGAAAGATATAGGAACACTTGCCTGATCTTTGCCACGTGATTGTAGGCGCTGGAAATCCATCCGCCGAGCATGTTATTGTAACGTTAGTCTCCGCAGTGGCAGTGACATCATTCGGTTCAATCAGCCATCTTGGTGGAGCTGCGTTGTTATTTCATGCATTAGGCTCCGTTAACTCAAGGGCACTTGACTTGTGGATTTTCGTTCTCTAGATTTTAGCTGGTACTCATCGTACCGTAAACATGGTGCAACGCGTGCGTCACTACTGGCAATCATTCACGATTTCGTATGTCGTCACGATTGCGGGCATACGTGGCATTCCATCTGTCAGAACTCAGTAAGAGCATGCAGAGTGACGTTGCCTTAATCTTGAGTTTCGGTTAAGTCGAAAAGTAATTCTCTCTCAAAGTGTGATGAAAAGAATGCTTCACACTCCGTTATATAAGTACTGTTCGCAGTTCCTTCCTAAAAACTTTTGAAACTGTAAAGTATGTGTGGTACTCAATTTGTGTATGGTAAACTAAAAGTTTAGTCAGACGCTTCGAAAAGAGATATACCTGGTAGGTGTTACAACACTATACCTTTACCTAAGTTTAACTATCTAATCTGCTTCAAATGAGTAACATGTCGCAATGATTTAAGAACAGACACTATAGGCAGTGCGGGAAGGCAATATGGAACATGAAAAGCCAATGTGCTAAGCAGTGTATAACCTACCACACCATTTGCTTAGTTCTACATCACGAATGAGGGTGTCAAAAAAGCCGAACTGCCTAAAAAAAAAAACATCAAAAGTGAGCGAGCAGCAGAAGAATAAACGCCGACCACAATAAAAAAATGAAACACTTTTAAACAAAACTTGACGTAAAAACAAATCGAGTGTTTTTTATTGAGGTTGGCGTTTCTTCTTTCGCAACGCCTGCTCCCCACTATACGGGATTCCGTCAAACCATGCATTTCAAAAGTGGGCTTACCGTGAACCAGAAGCGAAGCCGTGTGGGCTGCATGGCCGGCGTTGTTGGTCACTGAGCAAGTATAGTTTCCGGCACTGTCCAACGTTAAAACATCGATATGCAGAGTGGAATACTCAGCATTGTCGACAATACGGACGTTCTTGGAGCCGCTGGCCAGTGCGGAGCCGTCTTTGAGCCACGCAAACTGAAGCGGCCGCGCTCCGACTGATATGGTGCACATGATGCTTATCCGCTGTTGGACCTCTAGGTTCTTTGGGAATTGGAATGGTACAATAGACGGTGGCGCTGCGAAGTACAAAACTCTTTACTGTAATAAACACGTCTCTGGGTAAATTGCACACTATACAGCGTGCATCGCTCACACATTCCATTACAACGTGAGGAGGAAAACTTACATGCAGCTTGTAGCTCTGTACAAAGCGTACATCGCAGTAGCAGTGCCCAAAGTACCGCTGGCTTCATGACGTTCGTGATAAACGCACGTAGAAAATACGAACACTGGGTGAACTGCACAATAATGATGTCGGTCGTACTGTGAGCTCTTTCGCCACTCCTCTTCGGCCGACATTAGTGTTATGGCGTTAGCGTTCATTGGTTTGATACAGGCTCTGATATTTACCGTATAAAGGGACCCCTGGCGCCACATAACGGAAAAGAGTCGCACTGCAACGCTGCCTCCGTGGTTCTCGCGCATGCGAACCTAAATTTGACGGTAACATGCGATAGATATGTGACGGTGGATGTACGATGCACAAAAGTGGTTACTTTTCACGAGAAGCGTCACTGTCTTCCGGAGAGGTTCGCCTATGCCGTTGGAAATCTCGCACGTGTAAGACGCCTGGTGTTCTTTGGTGACCGATGATAGCGTGAGGTTGCCAGCGGATGACTCCAGAGTTCTTGCGTTACCTGGAAACGCAGTTATGCATATGCGCGATTCAGAACTCAATATAGATACTTCTAGAATGGAATCTTGGCAGATAAAGCAGCTATTGTTTACCTCGTACGCTCCATGTGACTGTGGGGGACGGGTGTCCCGTCCCATCGCACATTAAGGTAACGCGCTGGCCAGAGCTGGCAGTTGTGTCGTGTGGCTCAGTTTTCCAAACTGGAGGAGCTTAGAATGAAAAGACAAAGATAGAAGTAGCTACAGTTTTTTTATTCATTTTGTTATTTATAGATACTGCGATCGTTTTTCAAGATCTTGGCGGCGTGGTACAAAAGAGGTGATCTCAGCAGAAAAATAGCAATAGGAAACGAATATATAAATAACCTAAATAATAATTTAAATGTTAATTTTAAATGTTTCCGCTGCTTTATCGTTTTGCTTAGTGGACAGTGATTGACATTAATGATATGTAGGGTTTAACGTCCCAAAACCACCATATGATTATGAGAGACGCCAATTGACATTAAGCGTGTCGTCAAATATCGACACATTTTTCGAATGGTGACCACGTTTGCCCTTGAAACTCGATCGAACATGACATCACAAGTATAGTCAGGGAATGCACTTAATGTGGTGCGCAAGGACTCATACAAAGTTTTGGAAAAGTGTTTGTAAGTGCGCCTGTGCCTGCCCATTTTTTTTTTCCATAAAAAAAGCTAAAGAAAGTGTCAGTTCAGAGTTAACGACAATGTGAAATATTAAGCACGACTTTTTCATGTCATCAAAATTGTTCTTTTGTAGACCTGTTTCAGGCCATATAGATGACTTTTCACAGACATGATAATAAATAAATTGTGGCATCATCAGAAACTTCTTTAAAGGGTGATTGACACTTGTCGGCCTCATTGTTCGAAGGGCGTATAAATGGAAGAATATTTGGCTGATTGATTCAAAAGCACTGCGCGAATAAAACAGGACAGTGGGAAGAAACACACGACGACGTCACGTTGCTTGTGATGTCGTTTCGCACTTCTTATATCGTCCTATTCGCGCAGCGTTGATGAACTATACGAACCAACTCACTCTATGTACACGCATGTTTTAATTTCTGTCGGCGGAAGCTTAACCGGCCTCTGTTTTCGCCCAAATTGTTTCGTATTGCTTATTGTGTATTACGTATGGTGCATGAACCAAACCTCTTTATGCAATGGTTCGGTTGCATAAAGCGCTTAAACGAAGTTCTTTAATGAAGGTTTGGTTGGTTAACAAATTTTCTTTTTGAAGTATTTAACACACTTTTTGTTATCGCGTACTCTTCTCGACATTCTGATAGATGGAGAAATTTGCAAGAAATTAGCTTCACAAAGTAATTATTGTTATTATTTAAGGTATGTCCGGCGATTCCTGTCACGGTGTAACACATCAATGCAGCAGATGGGCACGCATAAAGAGGGCAATTTCAACTCTGTCAAAAGCAAGGAAAGGCGCGGTACCTTTGATTTCCAGTGTGCTTGCGTGGGACACAGTTCCACCGCCGTTACTGACGATGCAGGTGTAGTTTCCGGCGTCGCTTAGCGTCAGCCCTTCGATCTTCAACACCGAGATATCGGGTGAAGAGAATATTTTCACGTTTTCTCCGGGTTGAACTGCAGAGCCATCTTTGAGCCAGATGTACTTGAAGGTCTCATCACCGGCCGCAGTCGTGCAGGTAACGCTGGTCGTTTCCCCGACAGTCAGTGTTCGTGGAAATGCAAAAGGGAGAATCCTGGGAGGCGCTGCGGAAAAGATCATGTCTGAGTGACGCGTTTGTCTGGCTTGGAGAATTTATAGGTAAACTGTTGTTTCACTCACCGGAATTGTGCGTTGCTAGGACTTGAATGATGAACGCGAAGCCGATGGAAAGAACAACCTCAAAGAGCTTCGTCAGCGTGGTCATGATTCCTTCTTTGCTGTGTTCGAAGCGGTCGCGTTCTGTTGCTTGCAGCGCGAGTTACTCATCGGCTAGCATCTATGGCCGACCTCGTAAAGCAGGGTTGTTGAAAAGTGTATACGCCGTGTAAAACGCGGAACCACTGGCGCCACCTCTCTGTCTCGCACCGAGACACTTTAGGCTCGTGCGCGAAAACCGAACATTGAACACGATGGGCAAACTTTGGAATAGTCTGGCGCTCTCGTACGTTTGACAGTGAGCTGCACCGTTTTCTCCAGTGGTCCACCGACTCCGTTTTCCACTCTGCAAGTGTAGGAGCCTTCGTCCGTCTTGGAAATCGACGTTATGTTGACAGTGTCAGCTGCCAACTTCGTGAAGGTTTTGCCTGTAACGAAAAGCACGTCCTTAGCTTCGAGTTTATGTGCATTGTATAAAATACCCTAATCGCTATCCGTTGTAATCGTACCGTTCCTTGTCCAGGTAACTGTGGGCGGTGGAAATCCTTCGGCTCTGCAAGACAGCGTCACTATTTGGCCGTACGTGACGTGGACGTCTACGGGCTCGACAAGCCACGTTGGGGGCGCTGCGAGTACGCATTGGCTATTTGATTGATGCGCGTTGACATCAGCAGTGGACATTTCATTCGCAGGAAAGAAGTAAAGGTGGAATCGCGTAGCAAGTTAGCAACCACTGCAAAGATTGCTTCAGAGTTTGCAAGTATCGTCATGAAGACCCGTGTTCATTGGTTTGATGTGCCTACATTAGCGTATTGTTCTCAATAAAAAGAAGCTCCATGTAACAGGCTTTTGCTTCCTTAAAATAATTGAAGAGCGCGGTTTTCGTAGGGATGCATTGCTGAAGTTACTCTATTGGGACCTTGAACGTTTGATGACAATGATTTAACTTTCTTACCAAAACATCACTCGCATGCTTTACTTCGAATAATGCGTTCTCTTTCAGGGAACACTCCTCAGTCTCGACTTCCGAACAGCCTGCTGGCGTCTATTCAATAGCCCGAGGAACTGCTGTTAAGAAACGCCGCTATTCCTCGAGTGACTGAGGTGCTACGTTAGCCTTACATTAACTTATTTTGAAAACGGCCTGTATACACACGGAAGCATTGCATGCGTCACTTGTTGTGACATTTGAGCGAGATCACATTGACAGTAAATCGTTACATTTGTTATTTTTTACCACGCCATGCGTTTACCGTCCCCGTATCTACACGCGAAGGAGCTCTACGGTAGGGCCAATACGACCGTGCGCCGCTCCATATAATCGCTTATTCTCACCTTTCACTTCCAGTGCGTCTGTGTGCGACACCGTTCCCTGAGCGTTGCTGACGGCACATGTGTAGTTGCCGGCATCTCCGAGGTTGAGTTTTTGTATGCTCAGCGTCGAGAATTGCGGGCTGCTTGCGATGTTGATCTTCGCGCTTTGGTGCAATGGCTTCCCGTCCTTCAACCAAGCGAACGTGAGCGGTTGGTCTCCAGACGTGGTTGCGCACATTACGCTGGTCCTTTCGCCAACGAGCAGGTTTTTCGAAAATATGAACGGTGAGATCTTCGTGGATACTGGAAGAGACGACACTTCTCGTGCGTAAATGACTGTTTGGTGCGCTATACATCTATGTATGAAAATGTCTAGGGAAGAGGAGATGACAGCTCGCTTACTCGATACGGCCATGGATAAGCTGGAAAGCACAAAAAGGCTGATCATGAATGTGTGCATGCTGATGCTTGCGTCTCCTATTGTAGTATATTAGTCGTAGTCCCGATCAGCGTCTGCTGTGGCGTGTAAGCAGTCGGTGAGGGGTCACACGCTGGCGAAGTGATATGGCAATGTGAAGCACCCTGCCCGAGGGTAGGCTTCGGAAAAATAATCGCTGTAAGGTAGTGGACTCCTAGCGCCACACGTTGACAATTGCCGTCACTACGCTCGCTATTGACGCTCTAGACCGCGAATGCAACGACCACACGAATGCTAGAATTTGTGTGCACGGGCGATTCCTGACGGTATGTGAAGGCGATGACGATAAGTGTGCTGCGCGTACGTTTGACGGTCACCCTGACTGATTTGTAGAGGTCTTCCCCAACGCCGTTAGAGATGTGACACTTGTAGTCGGCTTCGTCTTTCTTGGAGGCCGACGCTATCCGGATGATGCTGCCTCCGTAAACATCGGCGGCTGCACCACCTGCGTACGACGCGGGTTTGTGTTTAGCATCCGATTTCGTATTAAATTTTGCCACTTTTCCCAGTTATCTTTAGATAATTACCTTCTCCAATCCATCCAATTTTCGGCGGTGGGAATCCTGTTCCATTGCAGTTCAGTGTGATGGTCTCACCAGCCGTCACGGTGACGTCTCTGGGTTCCACTGTCCAGGAAGGGGCAGCTGAAACGGTTTTGGTCAATATAAACTTTCTGGCAGCTTTTATTTCAAATAGCATGTTCGTAGGGAATGTTGCAAACTACTGTGTCAGCCATAAGATAGAACGTTTGCCGAGAATCGACATTGTCTCCAGTAGCTATGACATTTTTTTTCTTTTGTTCAAGAAGCCAGTTAACTTGTTCATATACCAGTCTCAACAACCTTAAACTGATGTGGGCAACATGTAAAAAGGCTGGTTCTCCCAGATTGACGTGAACATGAACTTCTAAAAAAATAGCTATTGAAATTTATTCGCACTCGCCCACTACAGGGTGAGTTGCAACCAATTTGCTTGAACCTCAAGTTTGCTTAGGTGCAATTTTTTAAAACTTTCTGGATCCTAGTAAGTGTCCCATTTATTTAACTTTTACAGATGAATGCAAGAAAAGTGAAAAATCATCATTCAGTCGCATTCTCTTACGTGACTTATTATACACCTTTGTAACCGAAGATACAACCCATGTCTGATGTGGTATTGTTGCACAAAAATTGTTGTTGGAGCCAGCTTTTTGACAAGACGAGTTCCCTTCGTACAGGGTAGCGACTATTGAATACAATGACTATAAAGTTTAATTCATCTCAAGGATGAGGGTGAGCTCGGGAAAAAAACGCGACGTTTGTCTTTCGAGGAGGATCAAAGCCAGTGTGATACTTGGAAAGCTACAAGGATATATCGGTGATGGATCAACGATAAGGCTATTTTACGTAACAGCGTTTTTATGTGTGCCCATCTCACTCCCCCCCTCCCCCCGTAATGCACGTTTCACCACTTATAAATATTGGAATAATATCTCGAGATGCGTCTTGACATAATTGCCTACCGTTTACAAGAGCGCGGGAGTAACCTTTGCAGTTCTTGCACTTTTTGACTGCCATGTATTCGCGAGAATAACGATGATTTCGTGCAAGGGAACAGCAGCTTACCTTTGACTTGCAACACGTCCGAGTGTGAGGCCGTCCCTCCGGAGTTGCTTACAACACATGTGTAGTTGCCGGCGTCGCTAGTCTTTAGGTTTTCAATGCTCAGTGTCGAATAGTCGGAACTGTCGGTAATCCGCAGTGCACTTCCACGATGCAGCGTAGCGTCGTCCTTAATCCACACGAACGTAAGTGGCTTGGTGCCTGACGCCGCGGAGCAAGTGATGCTTATCCTTTCTCCAACGAGCAAGTTCTTTGGTATAACAAACGGTAATACCTTAGGTGGATCTGCATAGGTCAAAATAAGCACCGCTTTATTTCACGTTGCCTTCTAGCATAGGCGTCAAACGTATCGAAAGTTACTTATCGGAAAACTTACTTGGGTTGGTCTGAACCTTGCCGGTGAAAGTCCACCACGTGAAGAGCACGGAAATGTACGCATTTCGCTGGAAGGCGTATGTGTGCCTCACGATACACATTTGTCGAGGCCTACTGCGGTGCATGAACCGGAGTGACGAGAATTCGTGCAGCAATGGCTGGCGATGGACGCATCGCTGGTGTAAGCGCACGTACACGCTCGGCAGTGGACTCCTAGCGCCGCACATCGTGAGTTGCGTGGACTACGCAGAGTCACACCAAGCGCGAAGCCGCAATCGTGTTTACCGGAAATCTGCGTGTTCGAAGTTGTCCGATATATTTGAATATAGGAACATTTCGTGTGTAAATTACGAACCACGAACTCGTAAATACACGCGACGAAGGCTCGGTGCAGGCGACATGAACGGCGGACCTGTCGCAATTTGTTCTTTCATGACCTCGAGGTATGCGAGTGCATTATTTTGACAACTGTCACTTGGCTGTTTTTGAACATCAACGCTCAAATTTTAGCGCTGAACGCGGATATTTTTGTCAGTGCAGCGAGCGTTCCCATCGCATGGCGAGATACACTGCGTAATAATTAAAGAAAAACGATCATGAATGTGACGCACGTTTTACGATGATAGTGACTTGTGCTTTCAAGGTGTCTCCAACAGCGTTGCTTGCTTCGCAGAGGTACTTTCCGGCGTCTTCCCTTTCTGTCTTCGCAATAGTCATAGTACCGTTCTTGGCGATTCTAGTAGGCACAGTGTTCCCGTTTAGAAGGCGTCCTGCAACGTCAGGTATGTTGTCTTTAATTCATGCAGAACTTCAAGTAGTCGTAAGACAATTTTTACTACACATTCATAGTGTCTAATTATTAGTCATTTATAAACTTCGCCACCGCAACTTACCGATATCTTTGGCTGAGGACTTATTTTGGAAATTGACGTATCTGCATACTTAAGACCAAAAAAAGGAAGCTACGCTGCCTAATTGGCACACCTCCAAGTCGAGCGTTCTCTTCTCTCTCTTTTTTTTTAAGTTTCTGAACGCAGCCGCCTGTGTTTAAAAAGTTGCCGCGTTATTTTTATTTACTTCGCCTAAATGTTTCTTTTTGTTCCGTTAGCCTTTTGCGTTACACACTCAGATAGCAAAACTCAGTGAAATCTATCACACACAAAAACAGTGACCTTACCGTTCTTGCTCCACGTGATCGTTGGAGGGGGGTGCCCGGCTGCCGCGCAGTGCATGGTGACGCTTTCGCCAACGCTGACCACTTCATCTTTTGGTGCATGTATCCACTTCGGAGGAGCTAAAAGCAAAACACGTATCAGCATTAGTCTAAGGTGATGACCGTTTTCAGGCATATTAGCATGCGTGAATATGAGTGGCTCATCTTGCACGCGTATACACTTACTCACCATGAACTACGAGTGAACTAGACGTTGAATCTGACCCGGCTGCGTTGCTGACCACGCACGTGTAGTTACCGCTGTGCTCCAAAGACAAGGGGCTTATGTTGAGCATTGAGAACCCTTCGCCTTCGGTCCTTTCCATGGTCCCGCTTTTGGACATTAGAGCACCGTCTTTCAACCAAACGAACGTCAATGGTTGGGAGCCTTCGTAAGTTGAACATGTCACGGTTGCCCTTTGGCCAACTACAAGCTTGGGAGCAAAGGTGAAAGGAGTAACCCTTGGTGGCACTGGAATTAAATACAGTAGGATGCGTGGATAAGCTAAAGGGCGTGTCGCAAATCCGTGTCATGCGCAAGTAGCTGGTGCTTTCACTTACCGGTAGGCTTAGCCGTGGTAATTACGATAAGCGTGGTGACCACAACAGCTGAGAGGCTGCATTGGAGCATTCTACGCAGCTTCATTCCGCTTGTACGTACTTTGCTTTGATTTATATGCGCACATGAGACCGATCATGACGCACAGAGTGTCGCATGGCGAGTAGCTGGATGCACAGGCATAGCTTTGATGGAAATGCCGTGGTGAAATGTTGATGCGTCTGGGTAGCTTGTACGTCGTTTGCATCGTCGCAAGTCCACAGACACCTAGCACCACACTTCGTCCGTTTTCGATATTACAGTACGAATTCGCAAAAACTGCAGGACGCTAGCACCCATGTTGCATCTGGTATTGTTATCTGGCTCGGTTTTTAATGGAAACTGAGGTCATATCAGTGATAATAATTGTGTGATGAAACTAAGAACTCATTTTTCAGCATTCATCTGAGATGCGCTGCTGTGACAAGGTTTATTAATATAAATTTCAAATCTTAACGGATGACTACTGACAGATTCAGTACGCATAATGAATGGTTTGTGCGTTTGTCACTGCGCATATCACGTTGTACATAGTGGGAAATCTTACTCTTGATGGTCACGGTGACAGTCTTCTGCAGAGGCTGCCCTATCCCGTTACTGGCTTCGCACTTGTACTCGCCGCTGTCACTTTTGCCGGTGGACCTGAAGATCAACGTTCCGTTTCCGGAATGCTCTCGCTCTTCTATAATAGCCTCTTGTTGTTTGGAAAAAAGAGAAAGAAAGAAATTGGAGTGGCACACATTACTTAGTGAGCAAACGACGTGAAACAGGCGGGGAGTGTTAGATTTCTTTTAGAGTATTCTTTTTTTTTTGGGGGGGGGTGTCTACATTTTACGTGTCTGTCCCTACACAACACCTATATGTGTCGACACATATATTCTATATGTGTCGATTTCTCGCATACTTATCAGCCTCAGGCACGTAATACCTCCGTTTATAACATTCTTTTACCTGGCTACGATGTATGAGACCTAATATCTGGTACATCCTCCTATGTTTCATACAAAATTCTTCTTCGGGCCTCAAATCAGGCAGTATAATCTCGGATTCTCTCTGTTTATTATTATATTTCATAGTATATACCTGATGCCACTGATACTTTTCTTGCCTTCACAGTATTGCCATTTCTGACCAAACTCTCATGCTTGGAGCACTTTTTTACAAGCGTAAACTATGCTATGGGACATTACCGAAAATTCTTGTTTAATTTAAATGGCAGCATGCTACGACTTTCATTTGCGTAGGGTTAAGATACTTTCACCGTGTTTGCGCTGGTACACAATATATGTCGCACATACCGTTTCTTGTCCAAATAATCGTAGGTGGTGGATGGCCAGAAGCTTGGCAGGGTATTCGCACTGTCTCTCCCCACGTAGCAACGGCATTCTTAGGCTCCTGAATCCATCGTGGCGGTGCTAGAGAATGGAATGGCCGCATTCGACAAGGCGAACTGTGCACTGTTCAGCGGTAGCGACAGGTGGAGACATAAATCTTTTCCTACCGTGAACGGTGAGCGTTGCGGATCGGGACGTGGAACCCACCAGATTTGTCACGACGCACGTGTAGTTCCCTGAGCTTTCCACGTCCAGCGACTCGATCTTAAGC
Source organism: Rhipicephalus annulatus (assembly GCA_013436015.1). Lineage (NCBI taxonomy): Eukaryota > Metazoa > Arthropoda > Arachnida > Ixodida > Ixodidae > Rhipicephalus > Rhipicephalus annulatus. Next base: position 66,638 of record WOVY01001292.1, on the reverse strand, counting down.
ACTGAGAAGTCGACGTTGTCAGTAACGGTGCCATCTTTTTCCTCGAGCCGACGTCCGTTCTTGAGCCACTGGAAAGTGAGTGGCCTATCGCCTTCGGTGGTGGTGCATATAGCCGTTCCTCTTTGACCAACACTTGCGTTGTTCGGAAATGAGAAGGGTGATATCTTCGGAGGAACTGGAGACGTAAAAAAGAATGGTTCGATGTCTTATTCCGCGAACATGGAAACGAGTAGCGCTTACCGAAACATGCGCTTCATATCAGTTTTTTTTAACTGGTACGCAAAGGCCGTGACCTGCTTGAGAAATGTTTCTGGAAGTACTCGCATCAGTATCGACTGCACCATCACGACTGCCGGGCACCATCCACGAACGCGTTCTTGAAAATTTTCACGTGATCCCGTTCGGGCACCGAAAAACACTGTTCGTATAGAGAACATTAAACGTGATTTGTAAATGCGCGTGGGTAATGATGACATTTGCAATACTTAGTTGGAATGCGAATCTTTCTCGCAATTCTTTTTCAATTCATGGCGATGCTCATTCCAAGAAGAGAGGTGCACGCTGTGAAAACGACTGCCACTGACGGCACTGTCATACTTCCGCTCGTAGCTTTAGGCCCGCTGAGTCGCGTACTTTAGGGGTCGGCTCTTACCTGGTCGGGAACAATGATGTATTCGAGGAAGGTTCAGGATGACGAAAAAGCCTAAGGTTGCGACTGTGCATTCCATAGTTCGGCGGAATACTAAATTTAGGCGTACCAAACATACATGCGTATCTCAACGCTCTATGAGCGAGTTGTACCAATGGCGTCACTGCTGCATCCAGGAGGTCTGCGTCGAGAGCTGGCTAACGCCAAGGAAGCTAGCGCCACCCTGGCGTCATTGTACGAACTATTATTGCCGCTTCCCCTCACTTTTCTGTCTTTGTTGCTGCCATGTTTTCAACTTGTTTTCGCACCGTAGTACCTCTCATTTATAGAGCAGAAGTCTGCAGCCGCAAGTGGTTTGTCGTAGTTTATAATGCTATTGTGTAGTAGGCTTACTCAAGGTGCAGTAGAGCACTTTGTAAAGAGTGTTGCTTTGTGTATTGTCACTTGGTATACATTTAATAATAACGGCAGGTAAATGTTTCTATGTCCCTTACTGCGCTCTGTAATTACATGGGAGTGGTACTTCACTCTTCTGTAACTTGTTAATTTGTAGCTTTCAAGTAACTCTATTTCTTTGCTGTTTTATTTGCGTTTTTATTCTCTCGAAATATATTTCGCACATTTTTACTTGTTTTCTGGAAGAAGGCAAGACTGTTATGTCACTTTCAATCTATTTTAAACCCGGGTGTCATCTGATATCTTTGTATTCAGATAAGCTAAAACAAGTATAACCAGAATATTTTGTTCATGAGTGATGTGCATAACAACTGTGCCTAAAGTGGTGTCATTGATTGACGTTCCGTTAAGCTTCCTTAAGAGCGGAAGTCAGCGCTTACGGATTAGTCATAGCTTTTTTTTCTTTCGTTTATTGATTGTCAAAATGACGTGGCTACTGCTTGCAGTTGGTCCTTTTCTTCTTCGTCTTATTATTATTATTATTATTATTATTATTATTATTATTATTATTATTATTATTATTATTATTATATGTGTACATTCTTTAAAAATTATCATTTAATCTAGCGCGAAGAATCTGTTTGGATAACTATTGTATATATTAAAATTGAAGGAGAAAACATTGTTCTTAAACAACGGGAAGATGTATTCTCTTAATTGGCTGGAAACGTAGACGTGATTCGTTTCCGCAAGGCAAAGCAAAATTATATCATCGTGAAGGCAACGGAAACGTAGAAGATTGGCATAAATCATTTTTTCCCTGAATGGTGTAATAGGACGTGTTTGTGCGAACTGACAAAATTGTGAAATCGTGAAGAATTTTTCCGTTACAAAAACGCTTTATGGCTTGTAAAAGGTGTTTTAGATGTAACCCGACACGTGGGGGCATGGTGGCTTTATCATTTTCCATTTCGTGTATCTCACATTTTATTTAGCCCTGCAGTGACTGTTGCGTTTTATGGAAACGTTTGTTACACGCATTCACCGGGGAAAATTGGCATTTAGCCTCGATGAAAGGCCGCACCAACAGCGCGAGCTCACCTAGTTTCGATTTCGGTTTTCCCGCTGATTGACCCGCCACCACGCGGCTGTGCACCTCCGCTTCGAAGCGACATATGGCGCCCTTTTCGTTTTTCGCATCGCCGAATATTGCCACCAGGCGTTTCAAAACGACTCGGATAAATCGCAGCAAAATCATAAATTATCACCTGTGAACAAAAGCGACGAAACGATTGCGAGAATTATTCTTGCTTTTTTATACCATAATCGGTTGTCGTCTTGCTGTTCTTCAGTTTTATGTTTCGAAAGCCATTACGCGTTGCTGAGCTAACGTTTTGATTTTATTTATTTATATATTTCTAAGCGAATTTACATAAATGTGGTGATTTTCCATGTAAAACCGTTGTGTTATATACTTTGCGTTTGTGAACGTGCATTGAAGGAAACATTATCAAAAATTTCCTAGTTGAAAAGATATCCTACGTGTGGCGCCTATGTCGTGTTTCATCGGAGGCTGCCAGCTTCCGTCTATAATGACGGCGAAAAATGAGTTGGAAAATAAATATCTTCACCAGTTCAACCAACTGCTGATTTCAATCAATACTATTTTTTAGTTGCACACTTTTACTGACCGCATTAAAAGGAAACCTGATGCTTACTATATTGACACCTCATAGACCGGAAAGTAAACGGGAATCGGGCGCTACCATCGTGGCTGACCGAAAAATCGATAATAGGGTGTGGCTGGCTTAGCTTCCGCTTACGAATTATGACGTGTCTATGACGTGGCCTCCCGCCGCCGGTGGCTCACCGGTGGTTACCATGGAAACCACCGGTGAGAGATAGGAACACAAGAACGTAAAGCAAGTGAGGGGTGGTCTGGAAGGGGAAATGAGGAAGTCGGGGGTCCACGTGCGACTTTCAAAACATCGACGCTGCCGCGCTGCTCCGGGTCCGTGGCCCACTGGCCTTGCTCGGCGCCTGTCAAAACGTGTGAATGGCCCTTCCGCGCTGCGCGAATGTGGTCGGTGACATCGTTTGCGGACGCGTGCATTTCTCTCGTTTAAGATTGGTTCGTCGCAGCATTTGTGGATGAATTGTGCTTCTGCCGCTGTCGATTTAACGCATGAATAGCTTTATCAAATCTACGAGCATAGCCGTGTCCTTTTTTTTAGTGTGGACGACCTTTCTCTATTTGTTTGTTCTTTATTGTTTTTTTATGTGTTCTCTGACGGCTACACGTGGATTCAAACAGAAGGAAGAAAATTGTATGGTTGTCTATTGTTTCCTTTTTTAAAAAGAAGAAATTCTCGGGTTTACGTAGTAACGAAAACCGTTTCATCCCCCGCCGTGTTAATTAGATAATTGGATTATGTCAGTGGAATTAAGCACGTATGTATGCTTACGATAACAACGCTCATGAGTTCCTGAAGGGTTCATTTTATTTTAATAAATACATAATTACCAATTTATTGGTTGATAGATTTTTTGGTTTCTATTCGGCACCGACTAAGTTGAATGTCAGTGAATGAATTAGTTGCTATGGTTTCGTGGCTCAAAGCTAGGTGTTTTAATACAGTTAACTACATTATAATGGTCAGTGCACATGATAATTTGTGCTAAGCGTGAAAATTGTTTTCTTATTATTTTTCTCCGTGGTATAAACAGATCCTGCAGTCTTTATCTTGCTGCGCTTCATACCCCTATGGCATTCGTTTCACGCGTGATGATTATAATGCACTTATAAAAATGTTTCATTCTTCTTAATAAAAGGAATGATTTTATGGGTGGAATTTATTTTCTTATACTTAACATTATAGAGAATCAACAGACAATCAAAACGAACTACATTACGCTCAAATCTCACATATGCCCGGTTTCGCTTGTTTGGCTTCTCCACACGTTAACTTTGCGTGCAGTGAAGTACCCTCTACAGGCTCGCAGGCTGGCCGCGGCGTTTTTCAAGATTCAGTGAGCGTTATATTATTTCCTTTGGCACTAAAAACGTCCAAGCTCAAATTTGACACTGACTATCGTTCATGACAGCCTTATTAGTGCATCAACGAGTACAATGACTACAGGCCTTATATATTCGTTAACACATTCCGCATGAGTCTAAACAGTTTACATTTGGTAGTTTTAACGCATAATAAGGATGTGCTGTGCACTTGCATCTGTAGCCCTCTTGTGCAGCTTTCGTCTTATTAAGTTATGAGTAGTGTATCTTTAAGCATGCTGTTTCGGTTCTTGATGATTTTGCTATTTCTTGAAGCATATCATGCACGCAGTACAAACGCAAACATACCGGGTTCGATAAGTTTATTACACTGAACTGTACAGGTCTTGGTCACACCTTGAATGCCGTTGTGGCATTTTCGGGAAAGGGAAAGGAAACAACAGCGTTACGTAGTTTAAATGATCAACGCTCTACCGCGCACTTAGTTAAAGTAATTGTCATAATAATGAGAATTTGTGCAACAACCACCATGACTGAAGAGCAGCAGGCTCGAGGCTATCACTTCAATCTCTACAAACAACTGTTTATGTTTTTCGAACACCTGTAGCGGCAAAATAAAGTAGCAAAGAAACAGAACTATAACATAACAATAACAAGGTACAATGAACTTGACAGGGACACAAACAAGTTTTCCTCGAACACAGATAATGCTTGTGCCCCTCCTAAAGGATGAAATTATTCTGTTTGTGTGTTTTCGTGATTTGTTTCCTAAATATAAATGATGTTTTGTTAAAACCAGTGATAACCGCAGTGATTCCTATTGTTTGTTCCTACGTACTTGTGAAGTCAGTCCTACCTGTAACCAAGCTGTACAGATCAGCATGCTTCGGCATATGGCTTTAACCGAACGTAGAGTGAACTTTTAAGGACGTACTGATACACAAATTTTGGCCTCGCGTTTTATTATTATTATTATTTTGCTGCAATGTGTTGCTTGATGCCTGTTAGTCACAACACAACACATCGTTTTTGCAGTGTAAGAGACAATTAGTTACAGACTTGTTATAACCGACCAGTGTCAGTTTCGGTTACAAAAAACGACAAGCCACCGGGTACAACTGTAACAACCTAGCGGGTGCAATGCTCGACCATATCAGGCCGCAGAACTGCGACGCACTTCCGCGCGGTTCGCATAAAGAAGTTTTTTTCGAACAGGAAACGGGATAGAAATGTCATCAAACAAAAAACTCTCAACTTGTGCGCCGTGGTCATGGACTAACGAGCAGATGCCGAGCAATAGTCTGCTGGAGCATACGTGACCAAAGAAAAATGGTGGCTATGACGACGTCATTACTTGCTGCAGCGTGGTCACGTGAAGGAAGTAGGAGGTTCCCAATGGTGCCCTTGAGGGTGTCAGTAGCGCGATGTAGTTGATCGCTCACGGAAATTTCAAAATTAATTTAAAGGATCTTCTAAGCTGTATTCGCTGTTGATATTTTGGAGATCAAGTACGCATGTTCACGGGAATCGATCTCGCAGGCAGTCTCGGCCGTGAAATTTTGTTTCAATACCCCTTTAATGTCCTTAGACATGTCATATATTAGTACACGAAAAGGGTATATAGCTGAACTACTTTGTTCGAAATTGCAGCGAATGTTGCACAAGTTGTGAAGCTTTCGGTAGCAATGGTTGCGTGCATTAGTTTGCTCACAATTTAGTGCGCAGCTGCCTTTGTTCAGTGCATTCGTCAGATAAGCAACTCTTCACATTACTGTCACAGGTGAGCATCATCGAAGTAGTCCTTCCATGACTGGCATATATTTGCAGAACCATACTGTTAAAAAAAATTTGCTCTTTAACCTCGCGTGTTCTCGTGGCTTCATTACAATTATCTTTTAATTTCTTACCCGAACCATAAGGGCGAATCGCTGTTCTAACGTATCGCTGAAAAAACAAATCTTGACATTGAAGATTACTCTGAGTCATTTCTACTAATCTGAGGATAAAATGTTATGTATACTTGGCACACGGTAATTTGGTATTTTTGTCCACGTGACACTTCGTTGCCCTGCAGTGTGACGTAACTTGGCAATGTTGATCTGAGCTAAACAGTAATAATCGTAAAATAAGTCTAAAACAACGCGTTTTATTGTATAATTGAGCATTTCATTCACTCCTGTGCTGTACCACCAAACCGTCTCAGGTGGAGTCTTTAGCACTCTGTGAATTACATAAATAAATGTACATCGAGAAGCACGTAAATTATTCGTTGAGCAAGTAATGGCTTGCGTTGGCAAGAGCACGTTGGTCATAGCGGACAAAAAAAGATAATATACACATCAAATGACTCTAGCGCTGTGAATTAAAGGAGCCCGGCAACACTTTTCCAAGTAACCATCAAACGGCTTCATTGCCTCACGAATCGAATGCCGCAAAACAATTTTTGCAAGAAAATTTACAATCTATCGCTCGTGGCAATTTTTCTCTATTTTCTTGGCGTGGTGAGCGTGCTAGAAGCTAAATAGGGAGGCTAGCACGGATGAAAGAAGTTGCGTCATCCGCACGTCCTGATCTTGATCACCCTTCTTTTCCTTCGAACGCACCGCTTACTTTCACTGGGATCATTAGCGTGGGCCCGTGGCGGCCTCCTGCGGTGGTCGCGGTAACTACGCAGTTCACGATGCTCCAATCAGCCAATAGCCATGAACTTGGGTATACCGCGTGGTCATTTCGTTATGTGGCGTCATTTGGAAAAGGAAGTGGCAAATTTTTAGCTGACTTTGAGAATTGTAAACTTTGCCGATCGAGAGTTTGAAAACATGTGCCGCGCATGGCAGCGTTTTCTGGCAAGGCTTATAAAGCGCTGCAGGGCCCCTTAAAATATTGTGGAAAAACGTATTTTGGGAACCATTTCACACTTTGACGCTGCTATCCTTACTAACTATAATAGCATATCACCACACAAATGGTTATTTCGTACTGCACACTAGAGAAAAGAGGTTACTTAAACTAGTATCCACATATGTTGACCTTTGAGCTGCACGTTCAAGTAGTCTTTACGGTCACACCCGTCCTATCTTCGTGAAAGTAACAGCATGTTTAAGCCGAACCACTTCATCGATAATTTTACGTGCGAAATTTTCTTAAAATTTTTATCATCAAACTTTAGATAGAGCCTGATGTTAGAGCATCCTCCTTACCACATTCGAGTTCTTTGAAACTAGTAAAACAAAAATCACGCATGATGTCACCCTGAAACACGTATACACCAGAAGACGTTCGCAACAAGCATCGAGTGTGGTCTCAAAACTAGACGTTCCACGAGACACCAAAGCGCAGACAAACACAACTAACGCGCTGCACACAACACGAAGCATAAAATGTTACTCAAGCAAGGAACGATAAAGATTCAATATTTTATAAAAACATATGACTACTAGATTTGGTGATGCTCATCATATAGAACATGGGACCAGGGCGTTCAACACGAAGCATGAAATATTACTCATGAAAGGAATGATAAATCCTAATTAATATCACGACGTATGACTAGAACATTTGGTGACACTCATCATATACATAGTCGCTTAGGGACTTGGAGCATGATACGAATTGTTTATAAGCAGTCTAGCCATAGAGACACGTTATAGGAATTCTCTATTGCTTGGTGGTTCATAAAATCTCTTTCGCTTCTTTAACACATCTGCTAAACTGTTTTCGAAAAACAAAGTACCCTTATCATCTTTCGACGCTTCCAAATCGCTGTCTTTTTCGGTCAGCTGTAGTCATCCTATGACTCGTACCACCAATACTTTCACGCATGTAGGTTTCTAGGAGGAAACAAGGTTTGGCGTAGAGACTGGACTCTCCAGTGCTTTGAGATGGCGAATCACATCAAGATTATCCTCTGGAGAAAATTCAATGTGGTTTAACGTGAGGGCAGTGAGGGGAGAAATATTTTAAGTACTGATATCGGAACATAATGTGCTTGTACGGCAGAGCCTGACTAGAATAACAGACGAGATCAAATTCAACAGTATTGAAGAAATCAACAGCAGCTCTTCTGGCGTCTTCTGCGGGAGAATCACGCCGCGCTGTCGTAAACGTGGGAGGACGCGCTGCTTTTGCGAAGAGACGAGCGCCGCCTGTCCTTGGCCTGCAGAGAAGAGGGAGAAGAAAAACAAACAAAGCATAACAATTGTGAAAAAATAGCAAATATGACAGCTTGCAACTAGTAACGCACGTTTATTATTCTCTTACTCAAGAAGAATTTGGGTACGCATCTCAGTATTCATATCGTGCCGAAAGCAATTGTGCAAAATATTCAAAAAGGGTAAGTAGCGCACGTTTATTATTTTCTTACGGAAAATTTGGTTTGTGGATCTTGTATTCAGAGGATGCCAAAGCGCACCTACCCTTGTGAAACATAGGTATTCAAATATTTATGTCCTAGTTTTTTTTTCCTATCAAGTTTTGTACCACGATTGGGTGAGGTGGTACCTACTAATAGACATGACTTTGAAGGAGAAAAATTGAGTACAAAACTAAAAGGTGGACTTTCCTACCTCTTTTTTCCTTCTAGTGTCTTTTTTTTAACACGAAAGTGTTTTATGCCGAGTTCCACCAAGATTTCAGTGACGTACTTCCGTCGCGGAAATGACGTCTAAGAATAACGCATTAGAAGACAAAGAAAAAAACCCACTGCTGGGGTCAAGCACATGACCTCTCAGTTGGCGACAACAGCTGCCGGGCAATCTCTCCACTGGGCCATGGTCATATACTTTGTCGGCTTTAAAAACGCGCCTTTTATATCTACCACTGCCCTACGAAAGTACTCTTGGTAAAATGTAATAAGGCATAATGACCGTGCAATCCACGATTACTTTCTTCAACGCGTCGTTTCTACGCGTCCGTCCTATTCGGTGTATTTCCGAAATTAGGATGGCAATTTTGTCAACGTCTTAACGCACTGCCAGGTGGCAGCATTACAGAAAGCGTCGGCGAGGCTCATGGTATCCTTCCATACCAAAAACTGGTTTTGCAACGCATAGAGCAACGCGCCTGCTCCGCCTAGATGTTCCTCGGCATTTCTCGCTGAGGCCAACACCGCCTAGTTTTGGTGGTGTTGCATAGCTCGACAGGGAAGACCCAACGTGCGTTGAGTTTTCTTCTAATCAGGCAGTGGCGTTCAGTAACTCTAACATGCCGTGAGTGTAGGAGACCTTAGCCCAAGTGTGGCGTACACTCACCCCCCGTATTCTCGAACGTCCCTTCACTCAACGCTTCACCTTCACTCTAGAAAGCCGACGGAAGCGCCATCTCTAAGAACTACAAGTCACTGCATATCAAGGATAATCTGCTGCGATTCTTCAGTACCGCAGCGTCATTTTCAGCCAAATAGTGGCGCACTGCTCAACTCTGTCAAGTGAAGGGCGAAAGTCGAGTCGAGGAGCGTTTGTGAATACGAGGGTCAGTCTCGCTTTAATGGCTGTCGCGCCGCTTTCCTTGGTTCCGCTCTCATCGCTAACTACTACAGCTACCCCTGGCACCCATAACCACTAGGGAGTGTTTAATCAATAATAAATGATTAATCATGGACGTTAGTTGTCGGCATGGAGATGTATCGCCAAGCGTCAACGTGGATGCATTTTCAAAAAAACGGTGCTTTGGCTGTCGAACACTAGCAGCCATTGTATGAGCTCTCTTATATCAATGACTTCTGTAAAAAGACGTTATACTTTCGTGTTATACCGATTCCTAGGACGGGAGATCAACCATGTTTTTTTTTTTTGGGGGGGGGGGGGAGGGTTTAGTGCGAGTGTTGTGTTCTTATTTAGCTTTAAGACGGTATAAATGAAATAGAGGATAGCTGAAATGAAGACGTTGGACACAAATCTAATCCTTGAAGAAGGATTCCGAATCGGCGTGTCATAAAACGAGCTAAAAAGAAGAGTTGAAGCATTTCTTAAAGGGTTTTAATACATGTGGAGAATAGTGCCTCAGAAGACAATCCAGAATAGTGCACCTTTTACTTAGGACTTTTCTATGCAACAAAGCACGGCTCCGATGGAAAGTAAAGAATGGTGTTAACACTGGCACAAACCGCTGCTATATCGTTCGTTCCGTGTTATCTATAGACTCCTTTTACGAGCTGATTCATGGCCTCATAAAATGTTCCCATCTATATGAGCCAAATCTGAATTTTACTCCGTAATGAATACCGATGATAGTGGGCCATTATATTTACAGCCGACATATACAATAAAGGTGTTTTGCCGTTTAAGCATACTGCCCAAAAAAGTTTTGAGCAGGTGCCACCTTATTGTCAGTTGGAAAAAACATTTTTTTCTGTGTTAGTTTAAATGGACTTGGCTCTTTTCAGAAGAAGGAAAAGATACGGCACGTGTGATTTAGCAGCTATAGGGTATCGCCGCAATTTGTGGTAATGGAACGAGATATTCTGACTCACGTCCGTCGTGTTGTATCCCCTGTTTGGTGCCGCCGAGCGTAGTTCCTCGATCTTGTAGCTACCGGAGAGGCTCCTCCGGCTCTGGATGGTGGCGTAGTCGGAGCGGTTGCGCTTTTCTGTGACGTCGATGTAGCGCTGCTGCTGCTGCGTCACCTCGCCGTAGCTCTGGCGCTTCTCCGCTTCCAGGGCTGCGAGCGAACGGTTAGGAGCTGTCCTTACTTCCCCATTTAAAACAATACGCCAGAGTAATGTTTTTTATGCGTATATGCGTAAACATATGTGAAAGTTTAGCTAAACGCAGTCAATAATTTTAAACGTAGCCGTGGCAAGCTAGGCAGTATAAATGTAGAAGAAGAATGAGAACACGAAATTTCCAAAAAAAAAAAAAAGCTGCGTCGCACAACGCGAACTTCATTGCCAGCATGAAGTGAGCCATTTTTGGGACATTTTAGCGGAATTAAGTCGTAACTGTTGTCAACCGTGCCAGAGCCATGTGTAAGTAAAGTTTTATTCTTTACTCTGATCTGGAGTTACTATCTTCAGCAGTGTGGAGTCGTAGTTTCTGTGTTATTTTTTAATAAAAACAAACATTGCACAAATGGAAGGAAGACCACTTTTTGTCGGTGGACTTTAATAAGGAAACACCCCTTTGATAAGGTCACTGTGTGAGTCTACTTCTGCGCACGGTATCACTTTTATTTTTGTTCAAGCTTTATCCACAAATTATTTGCTTACGGCTTTCTGTGTTACGATGTAGGCTTCTCTAACAGGTGTAACACTAAGGGCTCATTCGAATATTTTCACTACTTTTCTCTGTGTTCTGCTCATCCTTACTAGGGCTCTTCGCCTCACTGTGAGTAAGGATGGTAATTTTTGCGTTTTGCTGATCCTTACTAGGGCTACTTCGCATCACTGTAAGTAAGGATGGTAATCTTTGCGTTCTGATCATCTTTACTATGGCTACTTCGCATCATTTTAAGTAAGGATGGCAATCTTTGCGTTCTGCTCATCCTTACTAGGGCTAGTTAGCATCACCGTTAGTAAATATGGTAATGAAGTGCTCACATTTTTCAAAGTTCTTGTGCGCTTTGGTCTTCTTGATGCAAACGGTGACGACGGTGATGACGACGAGGACGGCGATGAGGAAGGATGCAGCAGGAACCAGCAGAGAGGGATCTTTGTAGAAGACCCAATTACGGTCGTATCCTGCGCAGCAATAGGGCACGTTGCTGAAACCCATCACGGTTACGCCAGGCAGATGTTTCACGCTAAGAAACCTCGGTTGAATGCTGTCGAATCGCGTAATAAAATTTTACTGAGCCCTAACACTCTAGTTATACGGGTACTCGTTCAGTCGTTGTTGACCGCCAACCGAGCATTAATTCTCTTTCTTTCTTTCTTTCTTTCTTTCTTTCTTTCTTTCTTTCTTTCTTTCTTTCTTTCTTTCTTTCTTTCTTTCTTTCCTTCTTTCTTTCTTTCTTTCTTTCTTTCTTGTCTTTACGTTTTTTTTTTTTGCTTGATACCGGTGCCCTACATTGCTCTAAAGCCGACGTCTGATTAGGAAATGAATAGGTTCAAGTAAAATGGGCCACTTTACATTTTGCGCCTTATGACGGTGTCATTGCGCTCTTGTTAACTTTATCACAACCAAGAGACATTCTGTAACCAATTTCTCGCTGGAAATCTTCATTCAGCAGCCATCAAAAGGAAGGTTCATTGATCTCCGTCGAGCTCAAGCTTTTTTTTTTATTACTTCACTGGAGCTATTCAATTTCTGTGTCCTATATATACGAGCGCTGTATCTAGGTGTAAACTTCGTGCTTCGATTACATCACAAAACGTCATTTTTAATGCTAGTGTGATAGTAAAGGCAACTACGTGTAGCTACTGTTTCGCCTGGCGGACGACGGTAGCGCGCGAATACGCTCAGTGCTTGTCAATATAGCAAGGAGGCATACCCCCCTCTATTTCTTTGTCGTTTCCTTGCACAAGTGGAGACGCCCACGCAAGATACACGTTAAATAACGTGACGTGTTTCACAAAGAGTGCTTATACCGTGGTTAGTGGTGTTGATGATGATGGCTTCGCTACCGGACCCGCGACCAACTGGTTGGAGGCAGTGAGGGTACACCTTGTACGTCGCACCTCCGTCCAGGTCAGTAAGCGTGTAGCTGGTGTCATCCGATGCCACGACAGGGATATGATGCCAGGGACCGGCGTTTTTCCTGTAGTGCAGCGTGTAGCCTGGTAAGGGAGGAAGAGTAGGGTACTTGGTATATTGACTTTCCAGGAGAGCGCCACAGTTGGTCGACATGTGTTATTGGTTGTTTTCTTGCGTGCATACGTTGCTTAGCTTTCGTTTTCATAAAATTAACTTTGCCTGATTGCCTGCAGGCTATTGAAAAGGTGCTCAAAGGAGTCGCATTGCATAGGTTCTGACTACTGAAGCATTCTGACACGACGAGGCTTTCATTGATTTGACGAAAAAAAAAGAACCTGTTAACAACAACAACAACAACAACAACATCAATAATAATAATAATAATAATAATAATAATAATAATAATAATAATAATAATAATAATAATAATAATAATAATAATAATAATGCCTATCCAGCAGGTGTTTATTCATTCGGGGGGTTCTTTCTTGTCTCAATAGTTGCCACGCTTGTATGCGGCACTGGCAGCCATTGCATTCATTTTCCAAAGCGTAAATGCATGCACTTCAAATGCACTCAGTATTAGACCGTTCGTGTATTTAACACAACCTTGAGTATCAACAGTTCTAACAAAAATCAATTCAGCTTTGCGCTGTGTACATGGAAGCGCTTTATAAAGTACCAAAATCTTTTTAACCAAACAAACTTGTTCACTCACTCACTAACTAATAAAATAATCAATCAATCAATCATGTATCTCGAGGCATAGTTCTCTGTTTTATTGACGGCAGGAATTTTCGACGGAAGTACCTGTTACGGGAGCGACGGTGGCCTTCGAGCGAGTCCACTTCACCTTGAAGGCTGAGTCGGTGCTGGAAATCAGGGTCAGTGCCGGAGGAAGTGGCACATCTGCAAAAATATGAGGCGCTCAAACATTAGTACATAATGAACATACGCTTTGTATCCCACACTGTCAGTATGTGTGTAATATGGCGAAGCATAAATGAGTCTAACGGAGAGGTGTAACTTCAGGAGTTATGTTCAGAGTTTAAGGGTGCGTTCACTTAATGAGACGACCAAAATTTTCGGACTGAAGCATGACTGCGTTTTGTAGAAGCAAATCAAATGAAAAAAAAATTGCATCCATATCAAAGATTTATTTATATTAGTGAATTCACTTGCTCTGAATAGCTGAAAATCAAAACAAAAATTTATCAGGTGCAAAATTTCTTCGCATCGCCGAACCATTCTTATGATTCACTGAGACCTAGAAATAATGTAACACACTTGAGACGGCACCGCGGGTTGTTCGGAGTCGGCGGATTCGTTCGAGACGCCCCAATTTCTGCAAGACTGGTTGGCTTATCGGAATAGGTGCTATAAAGTTACTTGTGCGTCAATACTAAGTTTCACTATCTATTAATTAGTCATCTCCTCTGTCTGAACATACATATCCGCAACCGATAATTTAATAGGATTACACTTAGTAATTCGTTTGTTTTATCTGGTCTTCATTACAACAATAATTGACTGCTTCATCGCAGTGATGCAAATTGGCTTAAACAGTGGTATTACCAGCCTATATTCAGTTTTTTAAAGGTAGGTTAATTATGAAAACTAAGTTCCTACGGGAACTGTACAAGGGTATCATCATCATCATCGTCATCATCATCATCCTGACTACGCCCACTGCAGTACGCAGGCCTCTCCCATGTTCCGCCACTCAACGCGGTCCTGTGCTTGCTACTGCCACTTTATACAGGCAAACTTCCTAATCTCATCTGCCCACCTAACTTTCCGTCTCCCCTTCACCCGCTTGCCTTCTCTTGGAATCCAGTCTGGGATCCCTAATGACCAGCGATTATCTTGCCTTCGCGCTACGTGCCCTGCCCATGACCATTTATTCATCTTGATTTCGACTATGATGTCCTCATTACAAAGGGTATGCATCTGTCGTTCTATATTTTCTTATATATTTGATATCTCAGGCAGCTTTGTGGATAAGACCCAACGTCCATGTGGCACAACATAGTTTTGGGTGGCTAACCTGTGCTAGGGGGGGGGGGGGGGCGTGAAATGGTAGAGACAGAGGACACTGTGAATTGATATACTTGCGCATACAGCACCATGCAGTCATAGCTTTTATAAGTTTGGTTAGTAGCAGCCAATACATATCACTAAATCACTCAAATAAACGAAAACCAACTCAAAACTCCCCATTACGGGAAGGCATGGGGTCATAGGATCTTAGGCTCTATTCAGAATGGAGTTGTGTTCTGTACTAACCACCATGTTGTAGGCCCGTGTGCTCAGATTTGGATGCACGTTAAAGAACCCCAGGTGGTCTAAATTTCCAGAGCCCTCCACTACGGCGTCTCTCATAATCATACCGTATAGTGGTTTTGGGACGTTAAACCCCACATATCAATCAATCAATCTGTACTAACCACCATCCAAAGTGCGTACGAGCAGGGCTTCCGAGGGCGGTCCGCTTCCGATGGCGTTGAAGGCTTTGACGATGACGCTGTACCGCGACGACTTAGTGAGACCCACGAGCGTGACTTCCTGAGACCCGTTGACCACCGTCTCGACCGTCTTGAACGAGTACGGCTGCTGGCTGGAGTCGGCCGCCCGGTAACCCACGTAGTAGCCCTTTAGTACGCCATTCCAGGTGTCTCGTGGTGGGGGCTGCAAATTCCGATTGATAACATGACAAGGCGCAGCGACGCGTGATTGGCTGAAGTATATAGTTCGTGCTTGGTAGCATGTTGGTAACTCATGTTCACTTTTATAGCGTGCAATAGCAACCAGGACTGAAAAAGAACGGCGTGAATACAAAACTAAGTTCCAACATTTCCAACTTCCAGATGTGTCCGCTTCTGTCTTATCAGTCAGTGTTCTTATTGTGAGCTCTAAAAGTGACCGTGATACGGTTTGTCGCACATTATCCTAATCGCACGAAAACTAACGCTATGCAAAAAAGAAAAAAAAATTATTGGGCACTTTGCAGTAAACGCGAGAGAGATGCATTAGCATTGCGCCCAATCACACATATTTGACACGATAACTAATAGTGCTGGTTGTAATCCAGGAAGTACGGCAGGCCAGCCACATGCCGACATTTAGGTTCCCTCCAGCTTGTGCACTTTTCGCACTTTGTGCCACCTAATTCTTATGAATTAAAACATTAATGTGCACGTTGTATTCATCTATGTGATGCCTGTTAACGCTTCGTCGGATTAGTTTGTATTGAATAATCTCTCGGCATTAGTATGGATGAGTACGTGATGAGATTGATCTGGGCCAACGGTATGACCTGCTAGAATAATAAAGTTGAACGCTAGCTGATCTAGATGTGTACACAGAGAGAGAGAGAGAGTGACATCAGCCGATACACGCGTACACGTATGGGCCTAGGAATACAATAAAGACATTGTGCTTGAAGCGCGTGTTTTATAGCCGTTTATTGTGTCGATAGGGAACGTTTAATTGTCTTCTGACTTATGTTACCGGCACAACAGGTTGGCGTGCATTCAGTACCTCGAAAGAAAAGCGATGCGCTACGTCCGTGGAAAGGGATAGATGCAACAGCATACCTTCCATGAAACGGCGATGGATGTAGGTCCCTTGGCGGCGGCCCAGACGTCGGTTGGTGATCCACCGGGCTCTGAATGCAACGTAAACATATACCACAAATTAGCTAGTTTTTATGTTGCTCTCAATTAAAAAAAAGTAACAATAAAGGAGGCGATGGCACTGGCGGCATTACTTGCTTGAGCATGTAGTGAAATGTCCCCTTCTACTTATTGCCTCTACAGGAAGGCTTGGCCTTAAAGTACGCACGGCCTGTTAACGTAGGTTTCTTCTTCGGTAGTTGCATTAAAACGAATCGACTGCATCCTCGGCCTTTTGAGCTCAAAGGCCTTCAAGGCGCATTCGTTCTGTTTCGTACTCTTGCATCGTTTGATTGCCTGTCATGTGTTCGACAGTCGTATAGCACTTGACGTATCACTGTCACAATGTTTTTCCATAATCCCTTTAGGGTAGCTTACAGCCATACTTGACTTTAACCTTTCGCGTCGTATTCATAATTTTAGCATCTGTGCTTGTTTTTAGAGCGCATGTTTTTAGCCCATGTAATACACCTACTTTACAGCTGCCCATTCCCATTCACCGCACATTTCCATCCACTCAATAATTTTCTCTGCTCCTCCTCATTTGTATTGGTGCTCTTTAGCCGTAAGCAAAACCTTGCTCCCTTAAATGCCATTGATCATCATTATATAACATTTCTTCGGCTCTTTATGTTTCTTTATCTTTCCATCGGCCGTTCATTTCAGTGAAAGAGCGATGGTTGTAAAGTCACGCAAAGGCTGTCCGTGAAGGATGACTGAAAGTAGCCTAGGCCACTATCATAAATACCGAAAGCAATTTCACCATTCATTACCTTCCTAGCCGCTACTACTCCGACGCTGTCAACTTATACGGATCATCATCGCAGCGCACCATCGCTTAAGTCATTTTCAAGGTTACAAGAGTTGTTGGCAATGGTACAGGGCAGTTTTCAGGGACGTGCGAGGTTGAGACCGGCTTGTGAGGCAGGTGCAAATTGGTCCGAGCCACCTTTGAGAGTGAGCGATCGTACGCGGACGCGTAACGTGCTGAAACGCAAGCGATATTCGCCTTCCTTTGTGATGCATATTGCACGCAGGGCGTGCTGACTCACCTTCTTCGGCGGTGAGGAAGCGCACCGGGTCCGAGGGGGGACCCTGACCCACTTCGTTCTCGGCGGTCACGGTGAGAGAATAGGAAGTGCCCGGATGAAGCTCGCTGATCATGGCCGAAGTCTGGCTGCTCGGCACGCTCTGTTCCATGAGGCGATGAGCACCGTCTGCGAGGCAAACGCAAGGCGCGCGTGAGAGGCAGTGGCCTTTGTATGAATGGGGAGTTGCACGATTACCACTCGGTGCAAACATTTGCTGATTTTAGATGAGCGTGAATTTGAATACAATGATTGGAGTGTGCGTACGAATTTATTATTTGGGAGTATAGGGGTCGCGTAACAACGATGGGTGCCGCGTCCTCGAGTTCATTTTGCGCTTTGTGTCAGAGTGCAGCACGCAAAACGCACAGCGATGAGGGGGAGAAGATTAAGTGTGTTTATGAGCGTGCTCTAACAATGCAAATTGGTATTTTCGAAGTTAGCTGAGGGGCTTCCGAGCTGTGATTCTAATTTGGGTGCACGTTAAAGAGCCACAGGTGGTCGAAATTTCTGGAGCCCTCCACTACGGCGTCTCTCATAATCATAGCGTGGTTTTGGGACGTTAAACCCCACAAATAAAAAAAGCTGTGATTCTAAGCTGGAGATAAAAGCAGGCCTGTTGTGTTTCATTGAGAATTTTTTGTGGCTTCGGTAACTCTTGCCACAGCTATAAACGCAGAGTTTTTCGGGTTAAAATAACCGTTGTAGCGCCAAAATTTCTAAATAACGATGTTTCTAGTATCAATGAACCGGCTATGTACGTTCGATGTAGGCAATAAAAGTGCGCGTCAGTAATTCAGCTGCTTCGCGAACATTGCCTCTACTTCGTCAAGTGATGAGTGGCTTCGACTTCAGTTGCAACAACAAATGAAGAGTATATAAGAAATGAATGTTCGTGAGAGCAGCACACCTGATCTTTATCGCATTCTTCTTGCTTTGAACAGCTGCGAGTTTTGTGCAAGTTCTGACTTTTTAACAAAGCTTGCATCTGTGACTGAGTGTGTGTATAGTTTATGACAGGATATTTCCAATACCAAATGTCTGTCTTCACCGTGGGCTCTCGCTGAATGTGTTTTTACCGGGTTGTGATGGCACTGTGCAGAATAACTAATATTGCTAGTAGGAGCACTATCTTAAGAATTCTTGTTGCTCCTTTCCGACGATTCCGTGAGGTCATCCAGGAAGAATTTTGAGCGTCATACCCTTGTCCCTCCAGTAGTGGACGATGTAGTTGTTGATGGGGCTGTTCCCACTGTACGGCTCCGACCAGATGACGTTCACTTTGCGGCTCCAGACTTCCAGGATACGAAGGTCCAGCGGTTGAGACGGGACCTCTGCGGATGCGATGACCAGACCTCGATTAAACATGTAGTTTTGATTGAAGTGTTTCAACTAAAAGTAAATAAATAACGACACAGTAATATAGCTCACCGACGACGAGCAGCTTGATGTTTCTCTCGTCGCTGCCGTACTCGTTTTTGGCGACGCAGGTGTAGAGGGCCGCGTCGCTCCTGTCTGTCGTCGGAATCACCAGCTCCGAGGCCACGCCGTTCTCCGTGTTCGACTCGAACTTTTCGTACCTGCAAACGAATTGAATGTCGAGCTGACGGAGCTAGTTTCTTGGCAGGAGCTCGACTCTTCCTTCCAATAGTGCACATTTTCCCCCAATGGACCGTTAGCCAAAATCGATCTTTGCGAAAGGTGGTGGCCTAGCTATTAAGACGGAATCTTTAGATGCCTCTTCGAATTCAGATGGCGACCGTCGGAATCCACTACGTAAACAAGAGTGATGCGAAACTTCATCGTAGTATGGTGGCGTCACACTATGACATCGCAGGTCGCCGAAACTTGGGGCTTCATTGTGACGTCATCACATAGCTTGAGCAATGGTGGGCTCATCCCGGAGGCACGGCGAAGCCACTCAGTGGGCGCAAAGCTTTCAGTTGCCGTGATTTCGGAGATAATGAAGGTTTTTTGCCTCCGCCGCTAGTCTCCAAAGCAATGCAATCGTCAAATCAATCGTCTAAAAGAAAGGATTGTTTTTGCCGTTAAGACGTCTTAGGCCAATTCATAAATCATCGTGTGAATTTTGTCTATTAACACTCGGAAACATAACTTAGACACGCAACGATGGTGTATGCGGTATAGTTGGTCGCTTTATAGCGTCAAACTTTGCTAAGTGTAAACTAAACACGCCTACTTATCCTGGATGTCTGTATAACGTGGTGAAGTGATCTGTGTGATTACGTTCTTACTGGCGTATAACAGGATCATGGTAAACTTTTAGTACGTTTTTAAAGGTTATCCATAGAAATAGCACGTGATAACAGGTTTTAACGCTTACCTTGTCACTGGAGCGAATATGAGCCGCTTCTTGTCTTGGGACCAGGTGATCTCCATCGGTGAATCTCCTAGAGCCTGGCATTGAAGTGTCGCCGCTTCTCCGCGACGAACAGTTTGCACCTTGAACTTCTCCTCGAACCGAGCGGGAACTTTGTAAACGAAAAAAAACGAACGCTTTTTTTTTCAGCAGTAATTCACAGGTGCGCGCGTGTGTGCGTGTGTCATGGATTCTGCAAAAACGCATGTTTTGGTCTTGTTAGTAAATTTTAAAATTCTTGAACGATTCTTGATACGTCGTTTCATTCCAAAACACTTTCATGCATAGTATAATGCTCTGTTAATGAACTATCTGTGGTGTGAATGCTGGATTATAGATGCTCTTCAAAGTGAACTTTGTTTTTATTGAGAAATGTACAAGCCAATAAGTGGTCGCTTCGGTGTTGGCTAAACCTGGAAGGAAAGGACAAAATAAGTGTACAGTTTTTTATATGGATTTCAGAGTAGACGAAAAGCGAAATTTGAGGCATTGTATGAGTAAACGTCGTTAATCTTTATCATACATTACCGATAACTCTGACTTCGACCTCTTTCTCAATGCGCTCTCCGTGCCTATTTGCTGCGGTGCACACGTATCTGCCCCCATCGGTCTTGCTTGCGTTCTGAATGCGGAGTGTTCCATTGACGGTGCCGGAGATGACTTGACCGCCTGCGGCGCCAGCTGAAATGGTTGCACAGCTTCAGTATCAGTGCTATAACACGCGTCAAGTATACGCTTACCTTTTGTCCATGTTACGGTTGGGTCGGGATAGCCGTGGCTCTGGCATTCAAGTTCAAGCTTGCTTCCGAGCAAGACCACACCACTTGTTGGCTCGATCGTCCATGCTGGTGGTGCTGTTTGCGTGCAAAAGTGATAGGTTGGGTACGGATGTTTTATTGTTCAAAAAAGGGGATTATGTTGTACAAGAACCTGACGTAGTCGTAAACGCTTCCCGATTGTCAAGGAAACCTTAACGTGAAAATTACAGCCGAGTTGCCGTTGTGACTTTCTCTTGCTATCATTCTCCGTCAGTTATCACCACATTAGTCACTGAGGCTGTATGGTTGTGATGATCAGAACGGACGATGATATGCAGCATGTTAAAAATAACTTGTAGAGCTTCGCAATGGTTTTTATTCTCATCATAGTGTCTGTGCCGAATAAAAACGTTTTGCATTTTCGATATAGGCGAAAATACTGTAGGCCCGTGTGCTCCGATTTGGGCGCACTTTAGACAACCGAAGTGGTCGAAATTTTCGGAGCTCTTCACTTCGGCGTCTCTCATATTCATATGGTGGTTATGGGACGTTAAACTCCACATTTAAATCAATGAATAGAAACGTTCAATAATCACCGATAAGCTGCACCACACGTTTTGGATCATGTACAGATTTGATACGAGAAAAGAAAAGTACGAAAATGTAATTATGCATATCCAAGTATTCTAGCTTAGAAGCTCATGTTATGCATTTTTGAAAAATACTGTTTTCTTAGATTCGTATGAGTCCAACAGACTTGAAGAAACAACTGTCTGCGTCGCTCGTACAAATAATTCATGCAAAAATAATTCGCTTCGCAACTTGCGGCGTTTACTGAAATTGCTGTGCGTTGATGAAATAAGTTTTCTGGGCAATACCGGGCAGTACATATTTAGGAAAATAATTTTATGGTGATTGTGAGCAGGTTCTAATACTGTTAATTGATTTTAACGAATTCGGAGCGTTGTCTACGAACACGTTTCTTTGTTCTTTGAAAGTGGATCTGGGTCTTCTAGTGTAACATTTATTTGGAAGTGGTGCACACTTATTTTTTTGCTTGAAACATTTATGGTAGTCGTGTGCTGCTTTCAGCTGGGCAGTATTGAGAAGCGCTCTAGACTTCAACGTCGGCACACCACAGGTTTCTATCATGTGAGAATTTTCATGTAAGATGTCTGTTGCTCATTTATAGGGAAGGGGGGGGGGTGCGAAATTTTATTTTATGTTGTGTTAGGGCTGAATAGACATTTCAGACACTTCCGCGTATATTATGGTGCGCAAGTTGCAGTGTTGAATTTTCTCAGTCAATCTATTGAGCTTATGATCGAACCATGTAACGTTAATGGAGACAACAAAAAATAACAATATCAGAACATGTCCAGTAGATAACCTGTTCTTGCCTTGCGCTTGGAAAAGCGACTTGACGCTCGTAGCAAGGTTACTACGGTTTTCATGACTGCACGTAAGGGGACGACGCTGTTCGCGACGAATGCAGATTCAGATATTTCTCACCGTTCACGATTAGCTCGGAAGTCTGACGTGTAGCACCACCACGGTTCATGGCAATGCACGTGTAGTTCCCAGCATGGCTTTTGCGCAGTTTCTTTATAGCAAGAATGCTATAGTCTTGCGCGTTTTCCGTTGTCACTTGGTCGTCTTGTGGAAGACCCTGACCATTCTTTTGCCACTTGAACGTGAAAGGAGCGCGCCCAGTTACCGAGCAAATGGTCCTAAATTTGGCTCCCTCCTTTAGGTTCCTCGGAAACACCATTGGCTGAATTTCAAGTGGCTCTGAAATGAATAGAGTGAAGCACTGAAATACGCTTTGCTAAGATTCCGTGGTGACTTTCAGAGCATTTTGAAACTTTCTTACCTGCTGCGTGGATGCCTTTAAAAGATGAGTGCAACAGCAGAAAAATCAGTGCTTGAAGCGGTACAGTAAACATCTTGAGTGACGATACGATTAAACTGTATCGCTGTTTTGCTTTTCGCACTCCTGCTGTCGCTCTAGTTCACGCTACGGTCTCTCCGCCATCTGTCGACTGACTGCTGAACCACCGTGACTTTGCAGAGCCATTACCCAGTTTGGAATTCTTGATACCTTTAATACAAAACGGCGCTGCTAGACGGTCAGACGAATGGAGAAATTCGTGCGATTGTGTGATATATTGGATGTCTCATGTTCGGACTGCTAATGCTTATAACTACAGCTAGTTGTCATGTAATGCATTTTTAGCAGTGGCTATTATTGGCGCTCGAGAAACTGTCATTGTTTTTGCAGCTTGTGAATGTGGTGGAGCCAAAGACGTTGTCGTAGTTGGGTGTCGGAATACCAGGTCCAACGCGAAGGAAGGAAAGATGATGGAGGCGAGAATGCACTAAATTTCGCCGAGGTGAAGGTATTTCTGCAATTTACTAAGGTGCTTAGTACATATAAGCTTGAATGCATTGTGACTTTCTATAGAGTTTCACTTTGCGTTTGGAATAATGTTTGAGCTGAGGACTTTTATGTCGGGAACATGAGGCTCATGCTGTGTCCTAAGCATCATGAAAACAGCACAGTACAAAGATTGACATGACCAGAGCAGTAGCAAACCACCTCAAGGCTGCCTTTGCTGCCACGTCATACGGTATCGTGCCTCGATATTGGATTTTGAGGTAAGGTGAACCCCCTAGCGGTAGCTTTTGCGCGTCAGTTGTTTACGTGTGTGCCTACCGCTGCTACAAAAAGGGCAGTAGCCCTCTGGGGTGTTTTCAGATGTGTTACCAGTGACAGTCAGCGTTATGGCTTTCTCCAGGGAATTGCCGACTTCGTTGCTCGCACGGCAGGAGTAAATTCCTTGGTCTTCTTTCCGGATGTTCGTAAGCTGAAGGCTTCCGTCGCGTGTTACATCGAGAGGCTTCTTCCTTGGCCCTGTCGTAGAAATGTACAGCATTAACGTGACGCGGAAAAAAATGAAAGAGCTCAAAATGGCCACATCTGCTTACCACTCGCAAATATCCAGGTTATTCGTGGTGCTGGCTCCCCAGAAGCTGAGCAGTGAATTGTTAGATTCGAATTTCTTGCAAACATGTTGGTCAGCTGGTTCTGCAAGCCAGCTGGGAGGAGCTGCGAAAAAAAAAATAGTTATATTCTTGTTAGGTAGCCTAATGTTCTCGACTTGTTCTCCCAGTGACTGATAAAAGACACATAAACAACCAGATGTGCAAAGCGTTGCTTGCATCAAACGCAGCTGTGCATGAGTCATGCTGAGTGCTTTTATTTCAGCTTTAGACTATGGTTTTGCTATGTTATGCGCACAAATCAAAGCTCAGAACGTGTCGACCACTACGAGCATCCGTTCAGGTTTGCAACAGGGTATTACACTAATTCCGAAGGTCCGAAGGTTTCAAGACTGGTAGACCGCATGAATATGAGCTCCGAGTCTTAAATAAACGCCAGCTGGTAAATTTATAGTTCATCTTAGGAATCGACCTTCTGCTTGCCAGGGAATAATGATATAGCGAGGAACGCCGGTAGAATTAAATTGTAGCTCCATAAGAGTGCTGCGTCTTTGCTGCAATGAGTAACTATAATTACAAAGTGTCATATACTAGGGGGGTAGCCAGAAATTTCTTTCGTGTGGGAAGGGCCAGGGAGGGCTTGGCCGTTTCTCTGGCTTGGCTACAGCAGCGACAGATATCTTACGTTGACAACGCAACAGCAAACGTTCCGGAAAGTTCATGCGGTGCAGAATTGGTATTTCCCGTATACTGGTAACCTGACCTGTCTTTACTACTTTGCTCGTTAAATTTCAGGCTCTTTGGTGCGAATAGGTTTTCCTTCACAGATGTATAACGCACTCGGCTCCCTCACACGCAACGAGTGCTGCAGGTAGCTCAATTCGCGAATACATGTCTGGCAAATGCAGCCAATTTTGCGATAACGTGTTTGCGTTTATGGGTGTCAGGCTGTACAAGGGAACCGAAGCCTCTGTCAGGCCCTCCAGCTTTGAACCCTGGCTTCCCATTTTATATGAGAGGTAAATAAACTTCACTTCGCATGTGGTTCATATTTTTAATGCACAGGACAAATGATATTTCATGATTGCTAGTATGGATACTCGGAAGGTTTTCTCACCGTGTACTATTAGTGTAGCCGTGTACGATCCGCTAGATTCTGGCGTGAATACTTGACAGGTGTAGTTTCCTCGGTGAACAGGTTTTATAGGGCCCAGAATCATCGTCGACAGGTCGGCTTGCGTCTTTATGCGGACGTTCTCATCGGCGGCCAGTATCTTGTCGTCCTTCATCCACTTGAACGACAAAGGCGTTTGCTCCGTGTTTGTGTAGCACACAACTTTCACCGTATCTCCAAGCATGACTTTGTCCGGTATGTAAAAGGGCACCACGTTGATGCGCCCTGCAAAGAATGGCATCGTTAATGTGTGACTTTCTTACAGTCACCTTGCACCAATTTCCAGTGATCGAAGATCACTTACCGGCAACAGATGAGTGAGACATGATGGACACGATTACCACGAACGGTAGAAGCTCCATTATCAACGCTTGTGCGGGCTGTATCCAGGTCGGCTGAGTATAAGCTAACAGATGCGTAACGCCCTCTGTATGTCAACGATGCAGTTACGTCGTTGCGCTAACGGCATCCATTGTAAACAGAGGAAAAGTTCGGTTAGCGCCAAATTTCGCTTGTGGTGTCAGTATAAAATAGCATTATGCACGCCTTTTTCGCCAGTTTGTAATCTAAGGTGGCGGTCAGTTTTCTTACCATAGACTTAACGAAGAAGCTCTCTGATATGTCGGTGCCAAAACTATTCGAAGCTGTGCAGGAGTATGTCCCAGCATCCATTTTGGTGGACTTCGTTATCTCCAGATGTAGCGGCTCCCTTTCCTTGAGATTTGGATTGGATGATTGAAGCTGAAAATGACAGGATAATTCGTCATTCGGTTAGAGTGTCAGTGACGCTGTACTATCAAACTTAGGCTTTAGAGAAAAAAGACAACGTTTAGGGATGCTCGCGACAAAACGAAGTCATAAGAAATAGCACGTAAATCACCCTAATTTCTCCACCTTGCAGTATTCAAGTAAGTACTGAATTGTAGTATTTACATAAATCTTGCGCAATAGTAAATACTGCGTAGACTAGCTGTCCATACTAAGGCAAACAGACGTACAGTAAAATGATGTACAAATTAAAATATTCAAAGCTAATTTTGATGTAGCTGTTCGTGTGGCTGGTTTTGTGAAGTGCTCTGATGTTGCTTTGGAAACGAATGCATAAGCCACCACCTGCGGATAATGAGCAAGCAGCAAAATATTCGGGAAAGCAATTTTTATGAGAGCTTATTTTGAATGACGTCACGGTAAATTAGACTGTTAGCATTTAATTTGTATATAGTACAAACTCGGAAGGCAATGCTAAACATTACTAATGCTCTCTCTTTCTCTCCTGTTACATTGTAGAGTTGAAGTCTGAATATGTTAGTCACTGGTTCAGTCGTTTATGTTTGTTGTGAAGTTGGCGCTACATTGTTTTTGAGTGGTCTTCTTTGTTTGTCTAACTGGTAGGTTTTACTGAGTCTATATGACTGTGTATATCCCGATTCATATTTACTAGAGGAAGTAAGGACGTCAAAAAACGTGTATGGCGATCATTTACAAGAGTAAGACCGCATTGAAAAATAGGTGTGCCTTCATTGTCATCATTTTCTCTTGACCTCATGAGCGATGCTGACTAAAACTCCCGTGGCGGTGTAATAACTGTACTGTCACGAAAAAGGTTACAGCTTTTGCGTAGATCAATGTTGAACAACTAGTCCGACTTCGCCGACCATTTCTTGCATACAAGTTCAGTGGGTCTTACCACCAACCTTCCCCAGTGTAATTTCAGGCACAGGGTTTCCAGATGCTGCGCATTTCACTGAGACGTTATTTCCTTCCGTGATCACTACGTCGTTTGGTCGTTCGGTCCATTTGGGAACAGCTGCAAGGAGTAAATGTGGGCGCTATCACCACCTTGTTTGTTAGCGGCAGTCGGCTAATAACCGCCCCGATAAAGTTGGGATAACAGCGTCGCGTAGGAAGCTGGCCATTCACCTTGACGAATAATCTCATTGACTCGTTACTTAGCACATTTTTACAATTTTTATAATATTCATGCGTCTGCTCGTTTTGATAATGGCTTGTTTGTAAATTCAAGGGCCTGCATACAGTTTTCCTTGAGCTTTTTTTTTCTGCGAAATTCTAATTCTTCGGTAGTTGCCAGGATTGCAACTTCAAGTTTAAACAATCACTGTTTGAGTTTTACGTCCCCAAACCACGATATGGTTATGAAGGCCGCCATATTGGAGGGGAGTGGGGAAAGGTCTCTGGACGTTTCGACTTTCTGGGGTTTTTAATGCGCACATAAATCTCAGTAATTTAGCCTATAGCAGCTCGCCTCCATTCAATTGTGGCTACCATGGCTGGGATCAAATTTCATGATCTTCGGGTTGGTGGTAGCGCACAATAACTGCTAGACTATGACGGCGGTTGTTTTCTGAACACAATGTGATACACTTTTCATTTTGTCCGCCTGAATAGTTGGATGATCCAATGCAGTTCTGAGATGTTCTTGATATGAAATGTTTAACACACTAATGTGTTGCTACATTAGATACGGTGGTAAGCATGCACTACGGTTTTACGTCTATCAAAATGACGTGCGCTGCTTTGCTTACCGTAGACACTTAAGGCTGGCCGAGTATGTGTCAGACTTTCCCTTAGACACCGCCGTACAACTGTAGTTTCCGCTGTCTTCTTGACGCACTGCTCCAATGGTTACCATGGAGAAGTCGGCTTCCGTTCTTGTCTTGACCCGTCTTTGCGGGTCGTCGCTGAACTGTTTGCCATTCTTCATCCATCTGAAGCGGGTTCCGTCGGAAATGCTCATCAGGGAACAGGTCGCGCTGACTCTCGAACCTTCCACGACGTTTTGTGGAAATGTGAAAGGTTGCACCCTGAGGGCCTCCCCGAATCCTGCTATAGGGTTACATTTCTTTAGAACACGGCAGCTTGCCGGCAGAAACATGCAAATTCAAAATAATAGGAGTCAGTGCACTCCGAGCTTCACTTACCGAAACAAAGAAGAAGTATCGGAGACAAAACTTGTCTAAGCATTGTTTCTTTGGATGGTTTGTTTCGGGCAGCCTTTCGCAAGGTCTTCGCGTATCTGGGGTAAAAACTTCGCGGCAGCGTCACCCCACGGCCTACTACTTCCTTTGGTTACGTCGAGACACTGTTATAAACACGGGGAAATATGTATTGTAGTCCTCGTAGTGTTCGTGTCCACTTCGCGGACCCGTGGCGCCCTCCGTGGTCATTTTCGCCAAGTATCCGTGCCGGCCACCTCTAAGGCTCGAAATACGCACCGACACGTTGATGAAAACTCAAAAAAGTGTGAGTCAAAATGTTCCTGTTGTTTTCATACGAGACAGGTATTGCTGTAAAAAAAAAGCAGCGAGTAGCGTATCAGGTATGACCTTCATGAACGCCAAGGTGGGACTCGCTGTTCCAGTTGTTCCTAGAAACTTTATGCTTAGAAAATGTGTTGCCATCTAAAGCTTGTCTGTATTGCAAACAAATAAGTTGTGGTATGGTTATCTGTGCATCGCTTGAGAACGAAGGAGAGTAGAAGGAGGAGCAAGTACAAACAAGAAATGAGTTGGAGCTGTGCTATAATCTATCTTACCGTAAATTGAGATCGCGATGGTTTTAACGATTGCCTCTGAGACTTCGTTGTCTGCAGTGCACTCGTATGACCCCGCGTCCAACTTGGAAGCATTTGATATCTTCAGGTCGTTCTTGCCGGCTGCTGTGGTGTCCTTGTTGCCACCTAAGGGTGGAGAGGTAGTTGACGTATTGTTGTCGCATTGTTGCGTTTTGGTTGGATGCCGAAGCTTTCGTTCACACATTATCATCTAGAGTGAAATCCCCCCCTCATTTGTCTGTGTATGTTTTGTGCGGTAAAAAACTAGCCACAGTACTCTTTCAGTTGATAACTATTTCAGGAAGTAATGTTTTTCAAGACAGTTGGTTTCTCATGTGGTTACTACGTCTACGGTAAACGTTAGAGCCGGTAAAGGAAATGATACTTCTGTCATATTCTCCATAACACTGTTGACGCATGTAAAACATATGTGATGATTTTAATATAAATAAAGAAAGGCATTGCTTTGATTCGATCATTTCTTGCACCACCTTTTTTCATGTGGATCCTATATATTTCGGTACCGTCTTTATAACATGCTTAAAAAAAACGTTTCCACATAACCAGGTTTGCTGGTGAGCTTCCATTTGACAGATGGAGTAGGGTTTCCAGTAGCTTCACAGGTGACCGTAGCATTTGCACCTTGATGGAGCTTCACATCCACTGGCTCCACGACCCATTCGGGAGGAGCTGCACGATGAAAAGTGCTTCAATGACGTAAGTCGGTCAACTTGTCGATTAATCTAAATTAGTCAACGTCAACCTGTTGTCCTTATTAAAGAAAGAGGGGAGGAGGTTGTGTGTGGGAAGTACCTGTATTGTTGTGGGTGAGTACCAACAGTAAGCTTCGAAGAGATCTTGGAAATGAAAAATTAAAAAAAAATAGTGCGCATAAATTGAGACAATTCTAACGTCGTACCCCCACCTTCCCGGCCTAAGCAGCGTATTGCTTACTGCTGCGTTTAATATCGCAGAGTTGGTATGCTGCCTGTCCATCCTTACTACCTGTTCTTATTTCATACTTGTTGGTTTTATTGGTAAGAGGCACTTCAAGGCTTTAATAGCGTTTTTTTTCTGGCACAATACAAATCAAATTTGCACCAAGGCTTTTCTCCTCTTTCCTTTCTTTTTTTAGCAAACTTGTCCCAGGTGCTCGTGCACCTACTTCGCAAAATATCTTAAACATAGCAAGTGGAAATTGAAAAGACGTGCAGGTTAGCATTCCCGACTTTCTCCTTGCGATTGTGCGAACACGAGCTTCATAGGCTATGTGACCAGTTAGGTCGAATACGTGCCGAAAGTGAATACCTAGAATATTGAGTCGGTGCGAGTGGCTGTGCGTTTCTTGACCAATGTTTCCAACGCAGGTGTAATTCCCACTGTCTTCCTTAGTTGTCGGCCCAATGACGAGTGTGCTGAACAGTGGATGGTGCACTATCTCCACTTTAGAGCTCTTCACAAGCGCTTTGCCATCTTTTAGCCATTGGAAGTTGACGTTAGCCGTGCGGCTGATCGTGGTGCACGTCACAGTGACCGTGTTTCCAACGACAGCGTTGCTGGGAAAGGAGAATGGCTGGAGTTGCAGGGATCCTGAAATAATAACGAAAGATTAAGTACAACTGACGTGCCCGTAGAAAATGAAAGCTTATAACAATCGAAACAGAAAATTATGTAGGGTGGTCCAGAAGCGTTGAATAAGAATTTCACGCCTGCTTACCTGGATGGTCTCTAGAGGTGTGGTGCTGCCGAGACGAAACATGTAGAGTGAGTAGGGTTACTCCGAATACCGCAATAAGCAATTGTGATATCGAACTGCACATCTTGTTGCCCGTTGTGAAAGCTCGTATTGTCCGTTATCTCGCCTGGCGGAACTAGCGTCTGTAGGCGTGGTGTAACCAAAGGTTCTGGCGCCATCTCTGGTCTGCGTTTAGCACGAAAATGGCCGTACTGGTGCCGGCGCGACTTACAAAGATAGCTTGAGGCGCGAGGATGCACATTTGTCATGTTTATAACTCAGAATACTCGTTATTTTGCATCATATCTTTTGTTCGATGACTCTGTTCATATGCTTACCGTATACAGAAACCTTAAAGCGCTTAACCAGTGGTTGTGTGAGGGCATTGTCGGCTTTACAGATGTAGAAACCAGAGTGCTGCTTCTCCGACTTGTTTACTTGAAGAACATGTGAAGTTAGGACGTGATCTTTTCCTGAAATGAAAACGAAAAAAAAACAGAAAAAGGGGACATTGAACGTCAACTGCATTTAAAAGAGAACATTGCAAGATCTGATAAATTTTTATCTGGTTGATTCAAACTTTTCTCTCTTATAGCTTCATGCCTTTATAGTATATATATCTAACTTTCGGACGATTTTCACTTTCATATTATGCTACAGACAGATTTGCTCAGAGCCTGCAATTCATTGAGCTCTGATTGTTCAGTTGCTAAAGAATGATCTCGCATGTTTTAATGTATAAGATAACATTGGGAAAGCGTTGATATTCTGCAGCTGTTGCACAGTAATTACACCACTGTTCGCGATTTACAGTGCGGAATAATGATCTAGAGCAGAAAGAATGTTCTCTTATACTGGACGCTGTATCTTAAGGTCAGGTAACGGAAATGACTCATTGCTGAAGTTTTCTTATACCTTCTTTCGTGACAGCCACAGTAGGCTGCGGCTTTCCCTTTGCTTGGCAAGGAATGGTGAAATTTGCTCCTTCCATAACTCTTATCGTGTCTTCTGGTTGTTCGACCCAGCTTGGAGGAACTGCAATGCACAAGAAAAAAAAAAACCCATAATGTGCCTAAGGAGCGTGACTAAAAAGATGTCTCACAACAGGTTTGTTTTCATACACTGTCTAAAAATCAATAAAAAGGTATGTCATACCTAGAACTTGTAGTGAATCGGAAAATGAATCTTTCTTCCCATCGTAAATCCCGTGGCATGTGTAGTTTCCTGCGTCATTCTCTTCTAGCGGGCCAACAATCAAGGAAGAAAGTTCTGGAAACGTTCTTAGCCTGATCTTGCTACTTTCGGTAATCCTTTTCTTATCTTTGAACCATCGGTACTCGACGCCGGATATGGCGGTCGTCGTTGTGCAGGTCACTGTAACGGTCCTTCCTTCAACAGCGTCGGTAGGAAAGCGGAATGGTTGGAGCTTGAATTCTGGAAAGTTTGAATTATTGAAGATAATTTTTATATTGCAATCACGCATGTTGTCGTTGTGCTACAATCTCTTGCTTATCTGTTGTTGCAGCCAGCTTTCTCGTGCGTATGCTTGTTGTAAATTGACCGAATCTGGATCTCGTGCTATGATTTATTTCGCTGGTTGAATTGCGTAAAGCTGTTTACTACGTTTTCGACTTGGCACAAGCTAACTTGAAATTGGTACGTCTGCAGCAGACTAAAAAGCTGTTTCTGCTTTTGTGAAAGTAATAACTTCTGCTGCCACTGGCGTTACTGGTTGCTTCATAACTACATTAGCTGGTGCATGCATTGTAGTCCTCACGGTCTATTAGTGTACGTCCATATTTTGTTACGCTAGCTTTGTTTTAATAGTCTTAAGTCACGTGAGTTTTTTTTTTAATTGGTAACGTGTGCAGGCTGCTTACGCTTTTGCATTCTGCGGAAACGCGAACGAGATGGGCTTTTAAGTAATGCAGATCTTTGCTGCTTAACGCCATGTGTTATTAACGTTAAAATTAAGGGGGGGGGGCGAATTTCTACCAAAACAGGCAACGCTTACTTGAAATTCCGTTATGTTACCTACCGAACGACGGTCGGCTGTAAGTTACGCGCTGCTTAGACAAGCACTATTTCAAAACACGGTAAAAATGAAATTTAAAGCCAAATCTGTAATACTTACCAACTGATCCGGTCTGTACTGCGCTACACAGGGCAGCTAGGAAGCTGAGCAAAAACACTCGAAACGGGATCGTTTCTTTCGGTGTGGTTCTCAACGAAAACATCGCACTGCAACGCGACTTGTTTGGCTTGTGGCGAAGCCTTCTATGCGACACAGACAAAAAAGATGTCTGCCGCGGCGTTAGCTGGTACAGAGTCGCCATCTGTAGCAGAACGCTGAAGAGAAGCCACTTTCTAGCGTTTAGTACAGGAAATTTAAAGCTCTTCTGCAGGCAACGGAGGGATGGTTGGCTATGTAACACTTTTTCCTTGTGTTTTTCTTGTGTTTTTCGATGTGTTTCAGTTGCCAACAATGCATAGCTTCTGGCACATCTCTCGTACCGTAAACAGAGACACGGACTTCTTTAGTGAGTGGCTCCCGAAGGCCGTTGTCTGCGGTGCACTTGTATGTTCCGGCATCCGCTTTCGATGCCCTTAGGAGCTCAAGCTTTGATCCAGGTGCAGCACTGAGCAGAGTGCCTGAAATAAAGTAAAAACGTATTATTTCACATTAATTGTAAACTAGTAACGCGTTTCTTGCCTGATTGGAGAAACGGGCGAAAGAGCGGAAACTCATACGCTGATTATTGTGCCCTTAATTGCAGCATCGGTTGAAGTACAATTGCAAACATCTGTCTTAGTTTAGCGCTGAAAACGAAAAAAAAAAACGAAAATAACGATAACTTAATAGCTTACCTTCTTTCTCCCACCTGATGTTCGGTTTCGGTGTCCCGTCCGCTTCACAGCGGAGGGTTGTGTTGTCACCCTCTCTTACTGAGACGTCTTGAGGCACCCGCAGCCATTTCACTGGAACTGCGAAGAACATCGTTCTGCTACTAGCAAGTTCCCTTATAGTGAATTTTAACAAGTCTAGGTTTTGCCGCATATCTGTGGGGATACAACTGAAATCATCGTACACCTGCTCAACATATATGCTGCAAATGTCAGGTGATTGCGAATAAGCATTGTGGAAGGATGGGCATGTCCCACTAATTTACAGCATTTCCTGGTCCTGTAGCGGTAAACTGACAATTTTGGTTAGCTTCACCTTGCTCTCTCCACAAAAAAACTGCTGCATTACGTTGATTTTCTTGAAAAGAAAATCAAAAGTTTAGTGATGTATGTTTGGTCTTGGGGCGCAGGGAGATGACAATTTTGGTTACCTTCACCTTGCTCTCTCCACAAAAAAACTGCTGCATTACATTGATTTTCGTTAAAGGAAAATCAAAAGTTTAGTGATGTATGTTTGGCCTTGGGGCGCAGGGAGATAGTGAGGACTTAGTTTCCAACTTTCGTTGTTTAAAAGCCTGTGGTACGATTTCCATTGCCGAATGTGATTCAAACCGCACCATTAACGGAAGTTTCATATTCTTGCAACACAGGCGATTGAAACACTAATGCTTTGAGAGAGTACTGTGATATTATTGGTCGAGCTATAAGCCAAAACACTAAAGCTGGAGGCGCTGAGCTAATTGTTGCAACTTGATGTTTATGCTTTTGTTAGTCTAGTAATTAGCATATCTCGGCAGTGACCGCCAGATACCCGAACTGTGATCTTGCACTCAAAAAAAAAATAGACGACAAGATAGCCACGAGCAATTATCAGGGCTAGTGATGAATAAATTTGAAGACGCGTATATTGTTGCAGGTTCCTAGCAAAAAGTGACTAGGTTGCTTAAATATCAGTAAGAATGATTCCTAACGGGCTTTGAATGTCATTTTGTGAAATTTTACACTTTCTTGGCACAAAACTGTATCGCCGAACATTCGAACTGGGTTCGCTGGTTTAACGTCTCCAATTAAAAAAAAATCAATAACGCATGAAGATGCTGCGGTTATACATTCGGCGTGTCGTCCACTCTGAAGCAGAGCTCAAGCTGCTGTTATGGTGTTTGCTGCGTGCTGTAACAAACCAGCAGCGTAACTGTTCTCGCGTGGGGAACCAGCCCATTATGTAACACCCATAGCTTTTAAAAGACGCGATATTTTGAAACATCAGCGCCATTTTACATATCACTTAGAAACTGTGTAATATTGTATTCCCCCGAAAGTGGCATTAAGAGACTTGTTTGTGCCGACTTGAAGAGTCTAGTAGTCCTTCTCCTGATGGCCGCCGTGCAGTGTAAATGATTTATGTGTACATCTCACTAGAATATTCAATTTAATACGCGAAAGGTCGTCGTGGAGACAAAATTAAGTGGGCACCATTCATGCCAACAATCTCATTAAGTCATGCTTGATGTCCTCTTAGGCAGCGTCAGTATTTAAATTTGTTTGCTTGTCTTCTGGGCGTTGCCTTTTTTGGCAAACTTTAGGAACATCCCTTTAAACGAGTTGATTATTTCACACCGCTTCTTCTTTTGTTTATTTATCTGTTTGTTATTTTTTATGTGGTGTCAATTAAACGCGTACAAGCTAAGTCCACCTTTCTCTAGCCATCCTTTTTCTCCCGCCTTATTTATTTATTTATTTATTTATTTATTTATTTATTTATTGCGGCCAGGTTGTTTTGAAAGCTATAAGCTGATGTGGACTGTTTTAAAGATAAAAGAGACAAAAGTAACAAACGGGAAACACCCTTTCAGAAAAAAAAAGGAAAAAAAAAGATGGCAGATCTAACTTGAACAGTATTTACAGCATGTGAAACATTGGAAACAATATAATATAAAAACACAAATATTGCAGGTGAAAGTGTCGGCAAGCAAATACATGAAAAAAAAACAGAACAAATGTAGCTTTCAAAAAAGAAGTATTGACAGAGGAATGACAAAAAGGAAAAACATGACAAGAATGTGCAAAAGAGCACTTGCTTACAGAGTGCTCAGCTCAGAAACGAAAAGAGTATGTTTATGTTGAAACACCCTGTGCCAGATTAGCAAGAGCACGGACTAACGACGATATTGTTGGGCTCTGCAGTACATATTCAGGCAATGCATTCCATTCGCGGATGGCACGAGGAAAAAAAAGAAAGACTGAAGAAGTTGGTTCGACAGGAATAGTCAGTTAGCTTGAGCGAATGAGACGAACGAGTAGGGAGCGGGCCACGCGGTTTAATGCACAAATCCGTGTCTATTTTGACGTGTTCGTGGTGAATTAGGTATAACATTTTCAATATCTTTTGATGGCGTGGTATCTCTAGAGTTTCAAGGTTCGCGTCCTGTAGTAAAACACTAACGGATGTGTGACGAGGGTAGGAATTGAAAATGAACCTGACTGAATTTCGTTGTATGTTCTCGGTTTCACTTGTGGTTGACTATGTGTAGGGACCTCAAACAGGAGCAGCATATTCTGACAATAGCCTAATGTATGTCTTGTATGCCAACAATTTTATATTAATCGTACATTTAGACAAGGTTTTCCTCAGACATCTATGCTTTTTCATGGCTTTATTTTTAATGCAAGCTAAGGGAGTATTCCACTTAATGTCTGACGTCATCACTACGCCAAGGTGTTTATGTTCAGTTACAAACGATAAGTTATCACTGCTGATGCTGTGTACAAAGGGTAATGGATTATTTTTGCGTTTTATGGCCATCGAAACTGTCTTTTTTTTAAGGTTGAGGTTCATCTGCCATTCTAAGCACCATGGAGCTATTACGGATAAAGATTGATTCAGCAGAGCCTGATCTACCTCGCTGCGAATTTCTCGGTAAAGTATGCAGTCTCACCTTTAGGACCTTTCAATCTTTTATTGCAGTCCCCATGCCGTACTGACTCGGTGTTCGCGTAAATGTGCACGTTCAATTACAAAAAAAAAACTTCATGTGTTCAATTATACTTATGGTGTTAGATTAGCCGCAACACAATTGTGCTTTTAGTATCCTATTTTGCTATCGAGTTCAGAAACTTTGTGCAGTAAAATAAAAGCTTCGGCGAAGCGTAAGGACCATGTCAAACTTATATTTAAACACGTGCCCTACGGTACCTGGCGATAATAACGACACATGATTCTCATACTTCACTGCGTTTTCCGATGTCTGTGACCATGCTGGCTCGTCTCGTTTTGTCACATATCACGTTGTTTTGAGATGATTGCGTATAAGTCACATTGTCTCCTTTCACCTCGCGTCTCGCAGGATCACTGTTTAGAGATAGCGATGATTTCTGAACACATGATACGTAGCATGTTTGGTCAACACGGCCAGGCGCTGTGTGTTTTATTGAAAAAAAAAGAAAATAAACATCGGCGTGCTGAGGCTACGGTGCAGTAAATATCGTTCCTTACTTACCGAGAACACGCAACTCTGCAGTGTGGGAATCTTTCCGGTTTCCGAGTCTTCCCATGCAAGTGTAATTTCCCGAATCCTCTTGCCTCAGGGAATCCACGACCAATGTAGACATGTCGGGGAACGATCGGATCTTGACGCGGTCGTCGAGTTTGAGGACTTTGCCATCCTTGTACCAGGAGAACTCGACTCCCGACGTTATTCCGCCGGTCACCAAAGCACACATCACGGAAACCTTGTTGCCTTCTGTCGGTTCACTCGGAAAAAGGAATGGCTGAAGGCGGAAAGTTGCTTTCGAACGTCCTGCGCGTATCGAAGA
This sequence comes from Rhipicephalus annulatus, assembly GCA_013436015.1. Taxonomy (NCBI): domain Eukaryota; kingdom Metazoa; phylum Arthropoda; class Arachnida; order Ixodida; family Ixodidae; genus Rhipicephalus; species Rhipicephalus annulatus. Next base: position 29,847 of record WOVY01001292.1, on the reverse strand, counting down.
GAGCTTAGGACTCGCTAGAGATTTCTACAGCCGGAACACCTTACCTGGTATTTGCTGACCGCTCGCGTGGTTGGCGCCTTGTAGTAAATTGAGCGTTAAAGTGATTGCGAAACACAGCATGACTCGTACAGCTTGCTGAAACAGGGGTAAAGAAAGTACTGTGCGTCGCGTCACGCCGTGAACTCGCAAGCGCTGTGTAGTTTATGACGGACTACTAACGCCATCTGTGGTTCTACCACGAAAAGGGCGTGCGGGTGATTCGCTGTTTACTTGCACAAGTGGGGGAAATCTGGATTGAACTTTAAGACTGTAAATTTTCCTGTACAGTGAATGCAGTACGAATATGTCCGGGCAGTGGTGATCATCTGTCTGAGAAGGAAATCATATGGGTTTTATCTCTTGGTCTCGTGTAAAACATGGCCGTGACATGTATGCAGATTAGCTCAACTTCTTCCATTGTTATTGTTATTATTTTGTGTATCACAAAATTCACAATGACGGCTCAATGTGTTTTTTTTTACAAGTTGTCCACCCTTCACGCACCGAAAGGTGCGTTGTCGTCTTTGGGACCAAGTCGCCATATTTGATGTCAATATTACTTGGGCCTTCTTCAATTCGTAGTGACCACTTTTTTCTCTGCTCATATTTGAAGATGGTTTCTTACCGAACACGTTGATACGTATTTCCCGTTCCAGTGGCCCGGGTAGGCCGTTGTCGGCGGTGCAGACATAGATTCCGCTGGTCAGCTTTGTTGTCTTGTAAATCTTGAGAGTTCCACCGCGTGAACTGTTAACAGGCTCTTCTCCTTTTTCCTCTGAAAAAACAAACATATAGCGTTAAAGAGAAGGCTGTTTTAAGATGTAGATATCGAGAAGTTGTACTCCTTGTTCTGCAGTACTTCATTTGCTCGTTGGTGTCACAATGAGTGATAACCAAATTAGAAAATATGTAATCACCACAGTGGCAGCTTAAGCGCGACATTATTTACAACCTCCGTTTTGTAAGCTAAACAATGTGGTGTCGTGGTCTAACCGTACACTCGCCTCCTTTTCTCTTAATATTTATTTAATTAGCATTACTATTACTCCACGATGAAGAATATAGTCTCAGAATTATTTTGATTTCATTTAAAGTGAGCATTCTTGAGTAACGGGCATTGCTGTAGGAGTACTGCAACTACTGCCGCCCAATACCGTTCAAATAACCTGCTGACGTCAAGTTCGTGGTGTAAAGTTGCCAATGAGCTGGTCTCGAAGGGTGCTAGTTAAAAAGAGCAGCAAGTCTGCCAGCGAAAAGATGCTAGCGAGTGTGATAGCAATCCCAGAGAAGTCACCTACATGCAGATTCCCAAGTGGCCTAAGGCGAACACGTTACGTTGTGCTGCAACATAGGACAACGACGTCGACAGTAGACGCTGAAAGTACACATTAGTCGCCATCTTGTTTTCCTATCAAATTAATCTGCATCGTATTTGTCCCTGATGCAGTATTCGCCAAGAAGCTTATTCTGGGGGCTATGTGAAAATTTGAATGATGCTTTAAATGACCGCTTTTTACTTAACTTTCCGATGGAGGTGGACATGCTGTAGGCCCGTGTGCTCAGATTTGGGTGCACGTTAAAGAACTTCAGGTGGTCGAAATTTCCGTAGCCCTCCACTACGGCGTCTCTCATAATCATATGGAGGTTTTGGGACGTTCAACCCCACATATAAATCAATCAATTAATTTCTACTTAACTGTCTATTTAGTAGTTTATCTTCAGTTTTGGAACACAACCGTAATCAACGACTTTGTTGGCCTACTTGTGACAAGATTGGATTTTTCTAAGACCTCTGCAAGGGTAAGCGCTATTTAAAGCGCACGTTCACAATTGAATAAGAGGTTGGTACATTTGGGTGGCGTTGAGAAGTATTGACATTTTCCCGCCAAAGAGCACAATAGAAAATTAAATATACAGATCAGTGTTCAGGCTGGGAAGCATTTTATAGCAATGGTAAGGACCATTTGACACTACTGTCTCGGTGTCTTCAAGGCATTGAATTTATCACCATTGCATAGTGAATCCTAATGCCCATCGAGCCACACGCATATAGTCGTGTGTTGTTTACTACTGTACACCTACGCCGTATTCAGCACGCTCACCCTTTCGTTTCCACGTTATGGCAGGCGATGGACGACCCGACGCACTACACGTGATCGTTGCATTGTCGCCCTCTCGTACGTTTACATCGCTGGGCTCATCAATCCACTTGGGTGGAACTGTAAACGAAAGAGATCAATTAATAAATGTGACCGAAAAAGTCGGCGATGCTGCTTCGCTTCACGAAAGCCATTACCTCATGCAGTGTGGAAAATTTGCGAGTGTCTACTAAGCGATACCTTCCCACTCGCCTGGCTTACGTTACTTTACTGATTTTTTTATTCAACCTTCAAAAAGCGCGAGAATGGTATGTTACGTAGACACCAAGAAACAGTCTTCACAAAGCCGGGTTAAGCTGTGAGTGAATTTTATTGAAAACAAGGCTTACGTCTTGCTCAACAACCACAGGCTTGGGTGCAGGTTTGACCCTTAAGTACTTGTGCTCGTCTTTTTTGTGTTCTAGAGTTACGAGTGTAGTTAGCGCTGAAGGCCAGCTCTAATGATTGGTCCGCACATCTTAATACTGAGTACTTTATTTTCACGCCGGGCCCGTGTTTTTTCGCTTGATCAAGTTGAATAGTCATGGCATGTACTGATGTAGTTGCATCGCGTTGAGTGCTAGTTTTGTGTATCCTAAATTCCGAAAGACGTCTTGTACATTCAGAGTGTCACTGTTCGATATTTTTGTCATTACGATGTGGCGATCAGGCTAGGCTCGGTTCTCCCAACCTGGGAGCGGCCTGCTGCAAAGCCTTAAAAAGTTCATTGTGCCATATCGTATTCTCGCATTGCTTTCCCAATCACGTTTGCGTTTTTGTTTGTATAGCAAGGTCACCATTATCTTGCTGTCGTGCGTGCTAAATACTACGTGGAACGTGTTAGGCTCAGGCAAGTGCGTGAAATTGATTGTTGAAGTTTAGGAAAAGAGAGAAGTGGTTTCTTCTGTAACGAAGACGCGCTTCTGCAACCCTTGCGGGAGCACGGCTCCTCACCGAAGCTTAACAGAAAGCACACAGTGTCGCTTTTGATGATAATTTTTTGTCTCGACACACACGTCGAACAGTTGTGCTGTAGAATAAGCGGGGTGCGAGAACTGAACATAATTAGATGGACTAGTGCACTAGCCATCCATGCTTGTCAGTGCATTCTGTGAGCCTTCATTTCATCGACCTCGTCGTTGCGTCAAGCATGTACAGTAGCACACATCTATAGAAAGTACTCATTACGACTATAATTCATAGTTGTCGTACAACAGGGCCACTAAGCATGCTGCTACCTGACAGCATAGACTGGACTCGAGTCATAAGCTGTCCATAATGGAAGCAAAAAAAAAGACAGTAAATTTACAGTGATTTTACCACCATGCATTACAACAGTGCCTCCTACTTTTAAAAGCTATCTATTCAACCTTCGTGTTTGTTTCCTCTTTTAACAGTGTAAAACCATAACAATAACATCAATGAGAAAATCCGAGGTGTCGCTGTTTGACTACACTGTTAGACATTGCCTAAATGCTTATTGATACGCACTGTAGTGCAACTTTATACGACTGAATGGTGAATAACTCAACTTCTCAACGAAATTTCCTCGGCTGCTGCTTACTTTTCACCATTTACAGCCATGCGCCGGTGGTTACAGTGTTTAATACGAACGGAATATGTTCAGCAATAACGAGCACTACAGTGCAATGTCTTGTGAATATTTTAGGTACCCGATTTGCTCATTCGAGCGGCGAGGTAAAAGGTGGCTCATGAACGCTGCAAATCATCAAAATGGTTTTCGAGGCACCGCGCCGTCCTCTGCGTCGGTGAGTTTGTTGAATTAAGAGCAACGTAATAACAACACCGCCGCTTTGTACAGAGATTCTCGCGCGTTTCCACAATATAACGATAATTATACGTTTGTTAAACGACGTAAACAATGCCCAGAGAAGCTTCATTCATGATGTGAGTGCGCTACGCATGTGACTCACCTAAAACACGCAGGCTCTGCGTATAGGAGTCGGACTTGAGTCCCGCCGTGCCAGTGCAAGTGTAGTTCCCGCTGTCGCTCTCTTGGAGTGGGCCTATGACTAAGGTAGAGACTTCGGGAAATGTCCTCAAATGTATCCGATCGTCCCGTTCCGATCCTGTGAGAAGCCTGCCGTTCTTGAACCAGCGAAAACGCACGTCTTGCGCTGCTTCCACTGTTGTGCAGGCGGCGGAAACTTGGGTTCCCACGATTGTCTTTTCCGGAAAAGTGAACGGGTGTAGTCGTAGGGATAGCACGGCTGTAGGAAAACGGGGAAAAAAGTTTCGATGCCAGCTTGTTACCAAGCATATCTACTCAGCGTTCCATCTGTACGTTGATTACACGGTCCCTCATGCAGTGGAGTTTTTAGGCTATTGTACTTGCTGTGCGCGATGCTCGTTCTGTCATCAGCGATGTATGACGTGTAGATTTTTTCAGATCTTTTTATGCTAGTTTTTCCTACAGGCTTCGAGACTTCTATTTCGCGTCACAATCTATTAGCCGATTTCAGCACCTTTAGGCCCTAGAGGACGCGTCGACTGAAAACGTGAACTGGAGCCTTCAAACCAACACTCACTTTTACTATGAGTAAACCCAAGCAGCACCAGGACCGTTAGTACCAGGCGTATTTGACTTCGTCGGGCTATGATATCCATTTGGCACAGAAGCAGTGTTATCCTGCCAGCCGCACTTCAGGGCTGGAATGCGTTCACGTTTACGGGTAGTATATAGGACTACGCCTTCTGAAGTCTGACCATGCGGCGCCATCTGGTTTCCACATCGAGAATCGTGGAAACCGGAGTCGTAGACTGACTAGCTAGTCGATATCTCTATACGATGTGTTGTACATGCAGAAATTTCATCTTATATTTACTTATGACAAAAGTACGTATGACTTAAGCTTACGCTATTCATCATTGTTACACACATAGGTGTAACCTAAAGCAAGAGTGCCCGTGTATATCGGTAATTAACGTATAAAATCTCTGCTGTGGTTTGCTTTCCATTATGCGTCATTTTTCTGCTTGAGCTAACTGAATTTCTTGGTTCGTTTAACCTGAAAAAGAATGAAGCTGCATTGTCTGCGATTTGTCTGTGGTTGCCTAATAGTTGGTTGGTATCGGCATACTTCTGTTATCAATGCCGAATCGGGCAGAGGAGGATTAGTAAATATACGTTCAACATAATGTAGGAACCTGAGTAGTACCAATAGTATGCATGGAGAACCAACGTAAAGGAAAATCGATATATGTATTAATCAGTAAATTGTCGATAGCGCTTTCAGTTCTCGTTGTTATACCTAAATACCACAATACAAAACTACAGGTGTAATATTGCCCCGCCGCGGTTGTCTAGTGGCTAAGGTACTCGGTTACTGATCCGGTGGTCGTGAGATCGAATCCCGTCTGCGGCGGCTGCATTTTCGATGGAGGTGAAAATGCTGTAGGCCCGTGGCTCCGATTTGGGTGCGCCTAAAAAAAATCCCAGGTGGTCGGAATTTCCAGAGCCCTCCACTATGGCGTATCTCATCATATGGTAATTTCGGGACGTTAAACCCAACATATCAATAAATTAATCAATTATTCAGTCAGTCAATCAATTGCTTGTAACTTCGCATCTCCTCGCTGAACTTCGAGGCTGACTAACCACTCGACTATCAATGCAACCGCAGTGGTAGCAGTACCAGACTACGGCGTACCTCAATCTTGTTTTGTTTCCTGCTGCAGGAGAAAGCCTAAAATTAAGGCATTTAACCTGTAGAAATCAAAGATTCAGCTTGATTGAGAGTCTGCATTTGGACCTAAGGGTGATGAAGAAAAGAGCTGTTTCTTGAATACAACTTTTAATGTAAAAATAAGATGGAATATTCAGTAAACATTTTTTTATTTTACATTCCCGTTCGCCGTGGCACAATTCGAGACGGGGACCATCTGTGGGCTCGGTATATTGTCCAAATGAAGTTCACCGGCCATCTCCTGCCGAGAGTCTTCGATTGGTACTGTGGCCTTTTCGCTGGTCCCAGGGAGAAGATTCTTGCATCGTTCGTCTATGATGCAGCAGCATACTGCGTCCCCCAATACGTTCACCACAGTTGCTAGCCGGTCCCTGCACACGGGAAGAAGTTTGAAGGCTTTCGCGAGCTGAATAGTTTCAAAGTGCACGATCATTCCATTGTCCCACAGGCGTATCCTGTTTTGTCAGTCTATTATCGTTAGTTTAAATGCAAATGCAATTCTTAGCCGTGCTATGTCAGGCGTCCGGCGTTGTCCGCAGCGGTGAACGTGCGACGGCAGATGTTCTCTCCGCTCTCTCTCCTCCTCCTATAGCAACAGCTGTGAGCGCGTGCGCTTATCCTCGCCCCCTAGGAACTATATCACGTGGTTCGAGAGTAGGAGAAAGTACATGCTGTGCTTCGCTGCTCCTTCTCTCGCCGTTCGCTTTCTCTCTTACTTGCGCCCCACTCTCCCGTCCGTTCGCCCTTCACTCTGGACCGTTCGCTGGCTGGGTGTCCCTCAATGCGATTGCAGAAGTCGGTGAAGGCGAATGTATGACGGCAACGGTACCCTTTCTCAGCTCAAGAAATACATTTGCATTGCCTCACGATTCCCTTCGGGCAGTAGGGAATTTTCTTTTTGTTTTTTATGGCTCTTAGTGGCGAGATTGAAGCTATGAATGGTCGTTATAAAATAGTCATTCCCTTGGTTCCAGCCTTTTGCTGCTCTAGTTAGCTTAATGTCATTGATAATTGATGCAATTGGCATTGACTTTAGCCATTGCACTTTACTGCTATAACAGCTTATGTGCCACATGTGTGGTCGACGCTGGGGAAAGTCAGCCTGAGTGAGACGCTCGGCTGGCACGAGCTGTATGACATTTTGTCAGTCACTGTTATAACTCTGTGTTCTGCTAATATATGTGACCGACATGTCCCTCTTGTAACAGTTCTGTATTATAACTGCAGTGGACTTGGCGTGGTCGTGCCCGGTAGTTCAGCAAGCACGCCATCTCCTCCACAGAGCAACCTGTTAGAAGAACCGTCTCGCTGATCTTCATGACACTTCATGCACGAATTTATTCTGTTTATTTACTAGCGACGCGTCTGTGCTGATATCACGTAAATGTGTTGTTTTTAAGGGCTGTGCTTCGAATAACAAAAAAAGTTAGACTCGTATCTCTTGTGCATTTGACGCCACACGTGTAGTCGGTTATTTTGGTTGGCAGTAAGTGTTTCTCACTCGAAGGCTTTACGCTGTTTCAACCCGACTCTGACAGACACTAAGTCACTTGTTTACATTACAAGAAAGTATTTACACGACCCAGTCGCTGAGTATGAGGACGGTGACGCTTTGCGAAGGAATGCCCAGGATCCGCGTACTAAAAATGATGCACATCTCGTTCTGGCCTGGAATGGCTGCCGTGGCACTGCTCATTATCAGGGTCACGGTGCTGCGAACAATAGGAATGAAAGACGATCGTAAGAGGAAATACTGGACTTCTTGATTGTAGTGTAGACTTGTCGTCCAGTTACAGTTATCTGAAAAAAAAAGCAGTGACATCGTTACCATTTAACAGTCAATGACATTGTGCTGATGCTTAGAAGAATGGAAATTTTGCATCGAGCAGATTTGATAGATTTGTTTCTCAAAACTTTTTCAGGCATGTCAACGCTGACATGCTGGTAGCTAATATATCATCGCATAAAAAGTAATGCCAAAACTAATGCTTGAATAGCAGAACTCAAACTAATGCTTGAATAGCAGATCTCGTACCATGAGGACGTCCGCAATTTGGCGCTATATATTTTACACATACACCTGTCATCCACAGAGCGTTAGCAACATTTATAGACAGGTCACAAATGACGTGGCTGAAAGAACACTCTATAGGGTTCAAAAATTGCTGTGCAAGGAACAAGAAAATCTTGTGAAATCGGAGTTGTGTGCTTGGATAAATGTTTTTCACCTGCCGTGCGTTCGAAGCCGCAAGCATGAAGTCTAAGCAAATTTGTTTACTGCTGATCATTCCCGTTGTGGCCGAAGGATCAAAGCGCCAGAGTTCCCTCTTGTAAATATTCAAAGAACTCTGCGCCGTTCAGATGAACTTGTTCCTCGGCCAGTTGGTGCTTCACAAAAGATATTAAAATCATGAAAAAGTTCTAATGCTACAAGATACTACTATACTACGATAATAAGATACTAATCTGCAAAGAAAACATTCAATAAATATCAAATAAAAGGGTAGTGATTGTGTTCGTTAGACGTCTGTTGTCTTGTTTATCGCAGAGCAGGTGTTCTCTCAGTCCTAATGGTGATGTATTATCTTTGCCGAGTGTGCCCTGTAGCCTGCCCAATGTCCCTCTCGCGCTTACGTTTTTGTAGCAGCGTATATATTGTGTGTTTTCAGTGTTCTATTAAAGTTGTTAGTGGCGCCTATGGTGTGTGTTCTTGTGTGCCTGTCTTGTGTTATCGTGCTACATCATGGTTACTATATACACCCTTCTTTTCTTCTTCCCTGTTAACCACGCTATTAGCCAGTATGTAAAAATGCGATAGTCCCACGATTGCGCATCCTTCAGCTCACCTTGTGGCGATAAAGTCGAGGAAAGTGACGTGGTATCCGTTCCGCTGCGCGAAGAACACGATGTTGATGACCAAGTAGATGGCCGTGCCGTCTTTGTTGAACGTGGCACACAGTGGCGCGACGAGGCGCACAACCATCGGGTTTAGGCCCACCTTGTCTTCCAGAGAGGACACCGTACTCGTCAGCGTCATGTTGCTGCAACGCACCGACCCTTTGCTTAGAAACGTGCCTCATATTAACGTTACTGTTCTGGCCTCTGGTTATGGGAACAGTTCAACGTCTTTAACTTAGTTTCTTCCGTTGTGCGTTGCTCTGCAATGATTCATGTGGCGTATGTATCGTTTAGTAGTTGCAGACTCTAGCATATAATTCAACCCAATGATACGTGATGCTGCTCGTATAGCAACTCTTAATAGCATTAGTTGCCTGTAGGAGTGTTCGTCAAGCGCAATTATTGTTTCGCTTGATGGGTGGTGCGGTATTTTATGTTTTAGGTTAAAAGTGGAGTCATAACGCGTACATTGTGGTGTGTTGTCGTTTTAGCGAAGGACAGGTGAGGCGCCGCTATCAATTTCTCCGTCTATTAAAGCTGATATTGAATTTTTATTTGTTTCTTGTTCGGCGTGCCATTGTTCGGTGTTAATGACTGTGGTCTCGCAGCTACCCAGTTTTGGTTGTACTGCATTGGTCATTATTGACGAGTCACGAAGTGTTTGGAACAAGGTTTCAACATCGACGCGGGATTTCAGCCGGAAATCAACATATATTATTGAATGTGCGTATGGGAGACGCTCGTATATGGACCTGGAGCTTGTGCCGAATGCTGTGACTAGAGTGAGTCCGATGTTTGAGAAAAGGCTCCGGTAGTGTGTGCGGCTGAAGAGTATCAGCAGCGCCGGAAGCGTGAACATGCCGTGAATGGCCAGCGCCAAGACGAGGCTGAGGAAGTAGGACTCCAGCTGGCGCGTCTCGGACACGAACTCGTGAGAGCGCAGCGTCTGAGACGTCAGCAGGAAGCAGATTCCGACGGGGAAGTACCTGCGCAGAAACAGTGCGGGAAACGGTGTAATCGGTGCTTCTCCAAGAATAGCCTCCTTAGACGTTTCGGTTGGAACTACCGCGACAGTGCGACGTCACTTATTCGGAGCTTGGACGCATCTGTCTTTAGGGGTTCTTTTGCAGAGGAGCTGTATTATTCTGTCCTGTGCCGTCGTCGTCGTCGTCGTCGTCGTCGTCGTCGTAGTAGTAGTAGTAGTAGTAGTAGTAGTAGTAGTAGTAGTAGTAAAAGCTGTAGTGGTAGTAAATAACAGTAGTAGTAAAAGCTGTAGTGGTAGTAAATAACAGTAGTAGTAATAGTAGTACTAAGTAGTGTAGTAGTAGTAGTAGTAGTAGTGGCTGTAGTAGTAACTAACAGTAGCACCAAGTATTGGAATTAGTAGTAAGTAATATTATAAGCAGCAGTTGTAAATAACAGCAGTAGTAGTTGTAGTAGTAGTAATAGTAGTAGCAGCAGTAGTACTAAGTAGTGGGTTTTAGTAGCATTAGTATTAGTACTAGTAGTAGCAGCAATAGTGGCAGTGGCAGAGGTGGCGGAGGCGGCGAAATGATGATAAAGTTCGACATCATGAGGTTGAAACTTAATAATTCTGACAGTTATGATGCTCGAGATCTAGGAGCGCGTATTTGAAATTTGGCGGCAAATTTATGACACCGCGTGATCCCTCTAGTCAATGTAATCTCGCACTTCAAGCTTCTTTGTGCGGTGGTTTTCAGGACGTAGTAGGGTCGTGAAGGCTCGTAGTGAAGGCTCGAAAAATATATATCTAGTTATGTGCAATTACTTCTGGCCAAGGAAAGTAATAAGCAAGAAACAGTACGCACATGAATTATAGAAAATGGAAAAAAACTGACATTACGTGCCACTTAGTCGCGAGTATCTTTTGTTGTTGTTGTTGTTGTTCTCCATCAGCCGGGTTTTACCGATAAGTTAGGAATCAGTAGGAATAATGGATTCCGTTCACACTATCTTACCACGTGAATACACGGGTAGCCAGTTCGAATGCCTCTATGGCGTGACACGTGCTGAACTTTCATTAGCACAGCGTGGATTTAGCAGTGTGCTACTATGTCTAGTTGCTTTGCGGAGGCGGGTATGTCACGCCAGGTACGTGCAACTCCCCCTGCCTTCCTCCTAGCAATTTATTGCTGCCATGAAATACGGAGAACAAATAGACACGTGACCGCACTTTGCTGCCTGGCCCCCACATGGGATCAAATACACCCCATTTTCCCAGAGAGAGAGGAAGGCAGGGAACCTAACCAGATTATAGGATCCGGTATGCTACCCTGGGTTCGGGAAGAAGGAGTTGAAAGAGGAAGAGAGAGATAAAAAAGGATATAAAACAAAACACGCACACGCGCACACGGAAACTCTCTTTTCAGTCGTTCAGACAGGCCAGTAGTTCGCAAGAAGCCCAGTAGTGCTTTACACGGCCTTCTTCTGCGACGACTAGTCTGGACGTTGGCGTAGTATACTTTCCTATGACACAAAAAATTCTGCCTACACCACTGCCTGCCTGTAAATCATCAAAATGGCAGTGTTCAAGTCATTGATCGTATTAAGCTGCTGTGGAAACGTCTGTTTTCTAGCAGCGCACTATACTTGGTTGCATTGAAAGCGTTCATTTCAGTGTTCATTTCGTTCAAATGACAAGCATGACTCGTGGTCCTGTTAGGAATAAGCGTGTGCTCTACTGCACTGCGTACCACATTATCATCCGTCCGAGATTAAGCATGACGTCGCTGATGGCCACGAACAGTTCGATGAATCCGCGGCAGCTCTCCCACATGGTTGCCAGGACTGCGCCCAGCAGCACGCTGACAACGGTCATGCCCACGTAGTTCGGGACGTTGACGCGTCGTACGATGGGCGTCTGGCCCTCCAGGCTAACGTCTGTTTTTTTTTTAACAAAGTAAGTGTAGGCAACCTAGTCATTGGATTGAGATGAATCGAGTGCAAACTAGCTGTTTGTAGCAAGATATAGTCAATGCTGATAGCTAAAATTGTCCATCACATGGCGTCACCTGGCACAAGCCAATGTTAGCCGACAATAGCCAGCGCCACTGTTATGCGAGTGAATGTGGTAGTCATAGGTGTGCGCAGGGGGTTAGGGCCCTGCCTTCCTGGTCACTGAAAGGGGGGCGGTGACGCCTTGCCATGGACAATGACGCCTTGTGAAAAAGTAGCTCTACACATTGACCTAATGAGGGGGGGGGCACCGCGACTCGGGGGGGGGGGCAAAATCAGCCCAATACATTGACATAAGAGGGAGGGCGGATGTGATGTGATGTGCCTTCGCCCTCCCTCCACCCCCTCTAAAGGAGAATATTGCTCACACCTGTGATGGTGGTTATACCTGGTCGCACACTATAATAGTGGACAGCAACGTACAGTTGTGGGTAATGTAAAACGGTAAACTGCGTTCGCGCCTAATGAACGTTTACATGTAATGTACCGACATAAGTTGACGGGTTGAACTATATGGTATGCCTTTCCTCCCGGACATTTACCATTGCAAACGCGTTTTCGCTTATCAACTGAGTCTGTGACTTCGTCTTTTCTTGTGAGAGGAATCGCGGGAACGCCAATTACTCTAGGCTACTGAGCGATATTTGTGACAGCGCTCACTTTTTTTTGTAATTTTTTTAGATATTTCTTCAGAGCGGACGCAGGAATTCTTCAGGACCAGCATTGTAGAAGTACGCGTCTGTGTTATTTAGGCGTTATATAAATTAACGCCATCCAGCTTCGTCGATACACAACTCCAGTTTATAGCTAGCGAGGTATTAGTTCCGGGGGATACTGATAATTTTTAATCGAAAGAACATTTTGCGTTAAGTGCCAATACCTTCAAGGTTATATTATCGACTTGTCCTTATGCTAAACACGTTATGTATCTGAACAGGAAACAAAATCCTTTCAGTGGACTACTTGTCCGCCTCAATGGTGCAGTGGTTACGGGGTTTGGCTGTTGACCCGAAGGGGCGTGTTTGATCCCGACAGTGGTAGTCGCCTTTTGATGAAGGTGAAATGTTAATAGGCCTGTGTGGCAGCTTGGGCTAGTTGGTATGGCATGACGATAGTTATAGCACGAGAACAAAACGACGACACAGAGACAGTGTCCTTCGTCTCCTTCTTGTTTCTGTGTCGTCGTTTCGTTCTCGCGCTATAACTGTCTTCATATCGTTAATGGGCCTTTGCACTGTGTGATGCCACTGCAGGTTAAACACCAGATTGTAGAAATTTTTTGAAGCTCTCAACTATGGGCCGTCCAGCGAGCCGAAGAAGCCGCCCGAGCCCAAGGGCTCGCGGCCGATGCCTAGGCCGGGGTTCAAGCCCGCCCTGGTTCATCATCGCCGGACTCTTAATAAATGTTGTTTCTCTCCACTCCAGCGTGCTCAAATCGTATCGTAGTTGCAGTGCGTAAAACTCGAGATTATTATTATTATTATTATTATTATTATTATTAGTAGTAGTAGTAGTAGTAGTAGTAGTATGTCGCTGTAGTATGCAAACAAGCTTTAATGAATGTGTCGTTGAACGCAAAGGTAAGAAATTTAATCCTGCAAATAAGTCGTACTAAATAATATTGAAGCAACGGCTTGTCTTGTGGCGAGCGCGATTGTTTGTGTCAGTTCCAGCACATTCAGAGCGCAAAAATCATTGCCATTTTATAAAGAATAGGAACAACGAATCTTACTGGTTTCTTTTCCAGTGCTGTTCACGTCTACAACAGTGTATGGCTGTAGGAAAAGAGGAAGAAATAAGACAGAAAGAAGCATACGTTTGGCATTTTTAATTATGCCCTCCGAATCTTCTTTAGCTCGCCTCGCGACAAACGAGGGCTTGTACTTACCGTGAATATAAGCGCTTCCATTAAATTTCTCGGCAACGTGTTTCTGTAAGAAAAAATAATGCGCAAACTGAGACGTGTCTAGGTAAGCAGTGTTTCTAAGCTGTCCGAAATGAAGCGTTTCTATGTTTTATGACATGACTTCGGCCTGAGAGTAGCTCTTCGCCGCGACATCCTCACGTCATTTGAAATCACGCGCCTCGGCCCCCCGTGATCGCCAACAGATTCGGTTCTGAAAGCTCGGAGGCTGCGCGCGTGCTGTTCACGTTCCAATATTCAACGATCGATGGCGCTACCGAGTTGCCGGTTTTCTGCCAGGTTCATATTCGAACGCAACGGCGCGAAACACTTCGGACCGGCGAAAAGTAAAACTGCCTTGCAGGTGCTACGTTTGCAGCTTTCGTGGCGGGCATTAGGCACGTTTTTGGCACGTCACCTTGTTTCTTTATTGTCTCTCTTGCTTTGAAGGAGTGTTGGTTCGAATTTTAAAATTTTGCATATTGTTGGTCTAACGGACAAATAGTGCTGACTTTGAGAACACTAAAACTGTATCCCGGTATTTCGGATCGCATTGAATGTACTCTTGATGCAGCTTCCTTGAAATAACACTGTCGGTATCAGTGTCGAGGGGGAGGTGTCACGGTGACGAGTAAGCACAGTGTGACGTATGTCTAAGTCAAGTGGGGACACCAACACTTGACGTACAGTGAGCATTGAACAATGTGCTGTTAGTTTGTACGTGTTGTAGGTTAAAGGCGGATTGCCGTCCAGCGGCTACAACAGCGAATTAGGGCACATCCAGTGCACAGAATTCACTAACTCAGTGAACTGTGTGGCATCACCCTGTTAATGACCACGACGGGGAGGTTCGTTTGCAGTTGCTGGGCGGTAAAAACCAAATATAAGCTTAAAAGGGGGGGGGGGGGAGGAGGTATGTCTGTTCACACCCCTTCGGGATCCGCCTTTTAGCTCCGGCATCCGTCTACTGCCCTTCGGTACCATACTGCATGAGCCCAGGACTAGCGGGATTGAAGGGGCTCGGATGTTAACTCAAATAAAATGGATCAGAATGTTCTAAACAAATGTGAGCGAAAGCTCTTGCGTGGTTCCTAGCTATAGCTCTACGAACTAGCTTTTTTGGGGCTAGTTGATTAAATACATCTAAAGGTATCACAGTGCCAGTCGACATGGACGAGAAATGCTCAACAGGACGAGCGTGTCTGCTGGCGCCACAATGCCTTTTAGATTCTTCCTACAGCAGCACGTGATAGGCTTACGAACTTGAGGACGTCATGCAGTACGTCGACGTAGAGCGTCTTGCTCTGCGCGGGGCGGTTGTCGGTCACGTCGATACGGTGCGCGGGGTTTCCCGGGTTCAAAGCGACGGCGAGACCGTAGGCGACGGCCATGGCCATCGCCTTGCTGACCACGTAGAAGGCGAACGCCAGGAGTCCCATGCGGCGCGCCGCGGCCAGTCCAGCAGTGGCCACGCTGGCCACCAGCATGCTCGTTAGCAACGGAATCACCACCACGCCCGCAAGCCTTAGGAACAGCTCGCCAGGAAACGCCATGTACGAGACGTGCCGGCGCGTCCATGCGCCTGAAGAAAATAGTTGCCACGATAAGCCAGTGTGCGGTGTGCGTTTGCGTGCAGAAGAAACTCGATGTTTACTGTGTCCGTTGATTTTACATACATTTCGTGCAAAAAGACATGACCTGAGAACGCGGACGCGATTGAGAAGTTAGTGTGCTCGTTGACTTCATGAACATTTCATGCTAAAAGACAGGACGTGAAAACGCAGACGCGTTTGAGAAGTCAAGACATTAGAAACACCGAAATGTCAATCGTCGTTGAAAAAGAGGGATGTCTGAGCCCGGAGATTCAGAGGCGGAAGCCCTTCACTGTAAAGGGAAAAGAGAGGAAAGCGTTTTGACCTCCCCCGCCTTTTCATATGTATACGATCTTATGTAGCAACACGCTGCTCTTAATGGGACGCAGAAATCGAAGCGAAGTCTTCCTCCAACCAGCCAAATTATTATTAATGAACAATGCAGTGCTGATTACAATCGCATCTTATCTTGCTCCAGGCTGTGTAGCCTGATCAAATGTGTGAGAGTGTTTGTTTGCAGGCGTCGACTGTACTGTGCATATTTTCTTCTTAGGTTCGGGTGATTGGGAAGTGGGGAGGGAGGTGGGGTAGTTCGTTTACCTAGTATGGGAAATTTTGTGTATTCTTTTGGCCCACCAGGTGTCGAACTGGCTTTCCGGGCGATGTGTTCTGCGACTCGACCTGTCATGCCTATAGCCGAACGGTCCGCCCGTTCGCTCCCCTCATTTCTTAGGTGTGCCGAGCACCAACCAGATCACACCGTGATTCAATATTGTGAGACCCGTACTCAGTATGCGTAATGTTCAGTCCCGGTAAAACCGCAAAAAACAAAACAAAAAACAAAAACACGTCCCATTCATCAAAACATGACCGCCATAGCCGTTAAGCAATTCGTGATTTCTGGTTCAGCAGCTCATTACCATAGTCAAAACCATCACTGTGGTTTATAGGGAAAAATGTTCCTTCTCCACTACACCCAGTGTTGCTCCTTTAAGCAACATCTTTAGGCGTGCTGCACGTAGTATTTATGAACAGGCAACTGAGTACGGCATAGACAATGGCGCGAAGGAAAATATTGAACTTATTCGTGCCTTCGGTGTTCCTGGTGAGGAATCCGAGTCCGAGGCCGGCCATGATGGCGCTGCTGGTGAGGAAGAAGAGCATGTTGCCCACGATGAAGGAGAAGCCCGTCCGCTCTCCGGTCACGCTCTCGGCTTCCGCATCGGCCTGTTCGATAGGAACAAAAGCGGTTCGATGCTTTCTGCAAGATGACTGCTACGTTCATTTATCATATCTGTAGAACACTTGTCAATCCGTTGATCGCCTTGCGGTTTGTGCACGCGTAACCGCAAATTGCGAATGCGCCTGCCTGGGTCTAGGCAATCTGCGTGGTCACTGCGGCCTGTACAGCGCAGATTACCCAACGAAGGACTGAGAACAGTGGTGCTACATCGCGAGGCTTCGTCAAACGGTCACATGCGCTGGTTGTCGAAACCTATACCCATGTATTGATTCAGCTACATTCATTAATCACCCCTTCAGACAGCACGTCGATCCGTTGACCGATAGGCTATTTCTCGGGTGGTAACAGCGCACAAACTAGACGTGGACGAAGAGCAGACGAAGACGAGCCACCACTAATTAATCAGGCACCGTGGTCTTTGTGAATCGCGCATTGATTGCAATGATTGCAGTCTAGACAGGCTGTATCATCTAACGAAGGACCGATTACAGTGGAAATGGGCATCGCGAAGCATAGTGGATTGGTGACACTTCTTGGAGGATGAAACTCTTACTCCACTCATGTAGGGGGTTTGAACCGGCTACATTCAATAATCACCTTTGAGGTGACATGCCGATTCGTTGATTGATGCGCAGTTTCTCAGTCGCTGAGGTTCTCAATGGCGGTAATTTGGGCGAGTAAGTTCCTCATGCTCGAAAAAAAAAACGCTATAAAAACAGCTCTGAAACAACCGACGAACACAAAGAGAAGCAAGAGTGCTGCTGTGCGAAAATTCCACGTGGACAGAGCACAGACAGACGAATCACCATGAATTGCTCACGCAGCGTGCTCTGTGTGAACTGCGCGATCATTGCAGCACCCGTACAGTATTTACCACCGAACGACAACGCTGGAAGCGGGTACCGTGAGGCTTAGCGAAGCGCTGACACATTTTGGAAGGCAACATGCATAGCCCATCTACCTCGGTGATCTAAATTATCAGCCTCCTCGTCCTCGTTATTTCTCCTTTGGCGCATTATAAATCTTTGCGCGCAAAACAAGCGGTCTTCAGTCGGCGCTGCAGGACTCTTCTGCCTGTACCGAGAGCGAATTGGATCGCTAATGCATTGCAATTGCTTCACCGGCTCATAGTGTGTGTTTGTATTCAGAAGAAGCAGGTAACAATTGAGAGTATACGGTGTACTCTACTATGGGAGAGCTTAAAGCCGTCCCGTGGGCCTCACACTCAGTGAGGACCTGTTGACAATAATTACCCGCAGTCGCATGCAGAGCAGAGCGTGGAGGAGACAAAGAGAAGTTTATTGACTTCCAACCAAGGATAAAGTACATGACAAAAACATCGAGCTTCACGACTACAAAGGGTGCATGTACAATCAGGAAAGCACCACTACCGAGGTACAATGTATGTGGGGGGATGTACCCCTCTATTTACTGTACAGCGCGTGGTGCTCCAGGAGGCTTAATCATGCGCGGCGGTAGGTCTTCCAACACGCGGTGGGAACAAGTAGCGACTTAGCGCTGTACAACTGTAGGTATTATTTCTTTTTTGTCGCCTGAAACAATGCTGCTTTCGTACACAGTAAGTGCATGCCCGGAGGTATAAAAGAGGCCTTGAGGCTGGGGGGGGGTTACAAGGGAGAAGGGGGGGGGGGCGTGTCTCCCCCCAAATAAGGCATCAGCAACAATCTGCGCGTAAAAAAACTGACTGAAGGCGCCAATCAATGAAGAAGGCGCTATACAAAATTTAACTCAAGTGTCAACCAGCACACTTTGCCCGAATCGATTACAAATAACAACGACAATGGGGTGATGAAATGAAAAAGGTGATACAGATATACAGATATATATACATATATACATACATACATATATATATATACATATATATATATACATATATATATATATATACACACACACGCACACATATATATATATATATATATATATATATATATATATATATATATATACAAGTCCCCTTCCGCATGTGCTAGACAGCGGGAGGGGGGGTCACCAGGTAGTGATTGGGGTGGCTAGCTTGCCATTCCTCAGAAAAAAGAATCTGGTATGCCAGCGACGAAGGAAGTTTTCCTCGCCTCTGGCCTCAAGTTCGCCGGATAGGTGGGCCCATAGCAACCGCCGGATACGCGAGACGACCGGAAACGCGCTCCGGACAGGCTTTCTACGCGCCTCCGCTAGCGATCTCCTTTGCCAAATAGCTAGCATCGTGAAGATCAGCACAAGTTGGCCGAAGGCACCTTTGTTGCGCTTGTGGTAAGGAGGTGGGCGGATACCAAAGGAGCGGGCGTGGAGGAGTGCAGTTTTAGGTGTTAAAAAAAAAAGCCAAACATTCGCACGCAGACCGGCCTCAAGTCACTTTGAAAAGCCACCATGCCTGATCTTGTTATGCAGCTGTGTTCTGCGGCCTATCTAAATAGCTCTATTAATTACAGATGCTATAAAAAGACATGCTAAAAGTACATTAAGTATGCCTTCCATCTTTTAGACAAATGACTGCAATGTAATAAAAAAACGCCTACAATGCAGCCTTTTGTTTGCCGGCAATCTCCACAAGTGGAGGGCTGGAGGTGCAAAAAATTGCCCGCAGCTTCCCTCGGGGGAACACTGAGGAGGATGCGGAGCATATAATTGGTTAACGGGGTGTTAAAGTGCAACTTACTTGGGTCGATGGCTAAATTGGTTAACGTGGTTGTGAAATGGGGTGTTAAATTGCGACTTACTTGGGTCGATGGCTAAATTGATTAACGTGGTTGTAGGAGGGGGTGTTAAATGAGTGAACACGTACACACGTATGCGAAAGGGCGGCGCTGGTCGAAGGGACGTCGATCATTGTGTTTGTGGATTCGTTGGAATTCATTTCACCGCGACCTTGGACGTCGACGCGCCGTACAAACCAACCGACGAGCGGCAACTGAGCGAGCGAGCGCCGACCTTGAGTATATATACAGCGCGACGGCGCATGCACTGTCAGCTGTTGAATGTTCTCGAAGCGCGACGGCGCATGCGCGTCCACTGGAGAATCAGGAGAATTGTAGAATGTTCTCGAAGGGGAGAAGCGCGCGCGGCACAGATGGTGGTGACGGTGCATGCGCGCGTCAGCTGTCGAATGTTCGAGAAGGAGGAGAAGCGCAACGGCGCATGCGCGCGCGTCAGCTGCCGATGTTCTCGAAGCGCGACGGCGCATGCGCGCGCGTCAGCTGCCGATGTTCTCGAAGCGTGACGGAGCATGCGCGCTACATTATACAGCTAGCGAATGTTCGTGAAGAGGAGAAGCGCACGCGGTGTGTAGAAGAGGAAGGGTGCACAGATGGTGGAGGAGTGAAGCGCGCGCGGTGTGTAGAGGAGGAAGGGATGCACAGATGGTGGAAGGAGGAGGAAGCTTGCGGACGGCGCCGCACTACAAGCCTCGAGTATTAGATGCTCCGCATCTAAAAAAAATAACGCAATATCCACGAAGTGAATGATGATGAAGGAGCTTGCTCCGGAACCTAAATCCGGTAAACTGCTAATTTTACGTACATCTGCTTGACCATCACACAAAGACGTGCCCTATCAGGAACAGCGACTTTTTATGACGTTAATACCCAACATTATTATTATTATTATTATTATTATTATTATTATTCAAAATGCATAGCCCATTTACCTTGGTGATCTAAATCATCAGCCTCCTCGTCCTCGTTATTTCTCTTTGAGCGCATTATAAATCGTCGCGCGCGAAACAAGCGGTCTTCAGTCGGCGCTGCATGACTCTTCTGCCTGTACCGAGAGCGAATTGGATCGCTAATGCATCACAATCGCTTCACCGGCTCATAGTGTGTGTGTGCGTGTGTGTGTGTTCAGAAGTAGGTAACGATTGAGAGTACGGTGTGCTCTACTATGGGAGAGCATAAAGCCGTTTCGTGGGCCTCGCACTTAGTGAGGCCCTGTTGACAATAATTACCCGCGGTGCCGTGCAGTGCAGAGCGTGGATGTTTAAGAGAATTTTATTTCTGAAAAAAACATGCACACAGAGAAGACATTTATGTGTGAGATTTTTTCGTTCTCGTTTGATATGTGGGGTTTAACATCCCAAAACCACCATATGATTATGAGAGACGCCGTAGTGGAGGGCACCGGAAATTTCGACCACCTGTGGTTCTTTAACGTGCAACTAAATCGGAGCACACGGGCCTACAACATTTCCGCCTCCATCGGAAATGCAGCCGCCGCAGCCGGGATTCGATGCCGCGACCTGCGGGTCAGCAGCCGAGTACCTTAACCACTAGACCACCGTGGCGGGGCCATTTTTCGTTCTCAATACAATGCTAATATATCTCAATATACATTCAAATGCACAATAGGAACTGTTTGTACCTGTAAACAGATCTAAATTCTAACGTGCATAAAGAAAACTATGTGCAGGGATACGTACAACTCATGAAAAGGAACAGAAAACAACATTTAAAAAATGCGTATAAGAATAAATAAATACTTTACAAGAATAAATTCGGGTTCAGTGAAATCACAATCGCTAGCCTACCTTCTCGGTAATGAAGGCAAGGCATGGACACTTTGTTCTTTCTGAGAATAATAAATCGTGTTGACCACCGCAGGACGAAAGCTTCCTCCCCCAGAATGAATAACTGTTCGTTCAGATGTGTTAAGCATCATGGTTCTTAAGCGATGCAGCACAGGAAACATGGCTCTCTGAGGGCGTCCCCGCAGGCATGCCAGTCTCCTCCGCTTCCACAATACAAAAGCACCAATACACATTATCAACTTAACAAAAATGTCTCTGTGCCGCGACTGCCATTGCATCCTGACTTGAAGCACGATGGTCACCAAACGCCAGAAAGTACGTGCCACGGGACGTTCGTGACGTACATGATTTAGAGTTTTTGTCCGGCCGCATTGCGGACATGAATCGGAGGGCGCCACACCCCACGCCGCAAGGCGGTCGGCCGCTGACAACGCCTGCCATTCTCTTAACCAAGTGAAGTCTCGCTCTTCAGCGGGTAGGGTCGTGGTTTTCATGAAGCAACGTCGACATTTGCGCATTTCTTGCGCTGATCATCATTTAAATTTTTACAGCAATACATTCACATATTTCAGTGGGTGACATATCCATTAGTTCACAGTCTGGTAAGTTATTTTGCAAAAAGCGCAGAGATTTCACCACGTACGTATAGTAAGGCGGCGGCCGCTCAGCCGCCGGTCCGGTCTCGTTTGCTAATCCAAAGAAACGACGGGAAGCTCCCTACTGGTACTTTGTGAGTTCACGGCCTTGGTATGCCGTATGTGAGACGAGTTCCCATGGGTATGTTTATAAGTGGTTAACGAATTAGAGTACTACATTTCATTTCTCTATGAGTACTATACGAACTCTACCATGGGAGAGTATAGAGCCGTCCCGTGAGTGGTGTTCATGAAGGAACGCTGTTATAAGTGTTTGAAAAAAGCCAAACATTTCCACGCAGGCCGACCTCAAGTCACTTTGAAAAGCCACCATGCCCGATCTTGCTGTGCGGCTGTGTTCTGCGGCCTATCTTGATAGCTTTAATAACTACAAACACTGTAAAAATTTATGCAAAAGATTAATTAAGTATGCTTACCATCTTCTAGTCAAATGACGGCCAGGTGATTAAAAATTCCTAAAATGCAGCCTTTTGTCTGCCGGAAATCTCCACAAGTGGAGGGCTGGAGGGGCTATTCTGGATAAAGTGAAATCATGGCCCCTTGTTCAATATCCACCACTGCAAAAAAATGGCAGCATATCCACTGAGTGAATGATGGAGAGTGGGGCGAAGCATCCGTCCGTCCATTCGTTCTTGCTTCCGTCCGTCCATGCGTCCGTCCGTGTGACCGTCCGTGCGTCCATCCACCTGTCTGTGCGTGCGTCTGTTCGTGCGTCCGCACTTCCATCTGTGCGTCCGTCCCTGCGTTCGTCCATGCGTCCATCCGTCCATGCAGCTATTCGTGCGTCCGTTCATGCATCTGTATGTGTGTGCGTTCGTCCATCTATTCAACACTCCAAGTACCACCATCTCGCATTTTTTCATCATATATTCCCCATATAAAAGCACCGCCATCCAGCGGACATTCCAAGGACTAAATGAAAGGTTGCACACGCACGCTTTCTTACGGCTTGCGCTTCGTATCATCTATCTATCTATCTATCTATCTATCTATCTATCTATCTATCTATCTATCTATCTATCTATCTATCTATCTATCTATCTATCTATCTATCTATCTATCT
Source organism: Rhipicephalus annulatus (assembly GCA_013436015.1). NCBI lineage: Eukaryota > Metazoa > Arthropoda > Arachnida > Ixodida > Ixodidae > Rhipicephalus > Rhipicephalus annulatus. The sequence continues at coordinate 7,086 of WOVY01001292.1, read as the reverse complement.
ATCTATCTATCTATCTATCTATCTATCTATCTATATCTAGATAAAGATAGATAGATAGATAGATAGATAGATAGATAGATAGATAGATAGATAGATAGATAGATAGATACGCTTAAAGTCGCCGAAGTTTGCTAAGAAATGCTTCACATTTAAAAAATGCTGCCTAAATTTACTATATACGCTGTGCACAGTGAATCGAGTGATCGTGTATCAGTTACGAGCGTTCAGTTTTTAAAGAGAATAGTCTTTCTTGTGGAGCTTCGACGCAAATATTTTGGTGTGTCTTTCAGTCTGTCTGTCTAGCATCTGTCTGTTTGTCCACTCTTAACAGTATCGGGCATTTGGAACTGCCGAATTCATCCGCAGTGCCCACCAATGTTGCCCAAGGTTCAGCGTTCATACTTGTGCAATTGTCGATTAAAAAGCAATTATTGTGCGTGTCTGGGCACCATAACAACACGTATATATTCTTCATATGGGCCTTTTACTAGAAAATGCATACATTAGTAATTTTAGGGACCGTAGCGCTTATCACGCTGCGCTGACCATTCAACGCTTGCATGGAAAGGCGAGTATTTCCAACGCTTAGCTAAAACGAGACGGTGGTGGCACCTACCTGTCGCCTTGCGTTCTACACCTTATCACCTCTGAGGTGGGCTCGCACGCCCGTCTCAGAGCCACGCGCTTTGGTTTTGAAAAAAAAAAAAACTGCCAGATGGCGGTCATGTCTCACGTGTGACGTGACTTGATGCACTCGTTCGCCTTCGCTGCACGCTCGAGGCACTCTAACGCAGCGCTTCCGGAATACCATTCACGGATGTTCTTGAGCAGAACATCAAATAAATGTTTTGTTCACTCTCTCCACACGCAAGCCTATCGTCTTTCGATGACATTTGCAAGTTAAATGCAGATACGGGGCCAATTTTTTACAACGATATTGTCCATATTTCTGTGCTTATGTGTAGGCCCGTGTGCTCAGATTTGGGTGCACGTTAAAGAACCCCAGGTGGTCGAAATTTCCGGAGCCCTCCACTACGGCGTCTCTCATAATCATATGGTGGTTTTGGGACGTTAAACCCCACAAATCAAATCAATTCTGTGCTTATGGCAACTCCCGTTCTTTGCTCAGTTACAGAAGTATAGTGTAAAAGAAATGTTTATAGAACGCAAGTATAAAAGTTGACATAGTCGCATAACTTAGCGGTATATCATACGAGCCGCTTTTGGAAACAGTTTTGTCGTCAGAACGACCGTAAAAAACAGATAACTCAGCATTATTGAAAACTCGTGTAACCGTTCTGTTATTTGTATTCCATTTACTTTTACGACTCAACAGGGCTGGAACTTCGCAATTATGCTTTCTAAATATTACGAAAACATTATTAGACTGGAAAACTTCAAGATTTTCAGCGTTCTGCGTGGCGTCATTTTCCATACAAAAGTTAATCGCAGTAGTTACGGTAGGCCACTTTTATTAGCGTAATCAGTGCTCGCCTTGTAAACGTCACTAGTGCTTGCGACACGGTATGCACGATTTCAGTTCCTTACCTTGGGTTTTACCATGGCGGTGTAGAATTTCTGAAAAGGAACAAAACGTAGCGTTTTCATTGTGGTGTCGCGGAACTGTACGCCGCTACGCCGTGTTTACATACTTCTACAAGAAGTCTTCAAATGAAAAGGTACTAAACGCCCTAGCAAAAAGACCGTTATTACATTGATGCCTATGCTACTATGGGTCAACGTAGCCAAACGTCTAGGAATGTGATTGCTCTCCACTTGGGATCGGAGCATGCGCAGGAAAGAACAGATGCTCTTCTAGAGAGCAACCTCTCTTGAGACATAACTACGTGCAAGGACAGGACGACGTAAACATCGCAAAATTTGATGATTAGGAAGGAGCCGGGCGTACATAATGCGATTTTTGACAACGAAAAGTGTTAAGTGGGCCACCATTCATCGCCTGCGATCTTCAAGTGGTTAGTCCCCCGAGAGAAAAAAACATCTAAAAGGGGAGCGCTTCAGCTTGTTCGACGAAGTGTATGACTCTATGAAGGACTTGGTGTCCTCACGGCCTCATGAATTTTGTGGACAAGGAATCCTTTGGATCGCTCGTCAATTGGATAGTTGTGATCAGGCACCTAGTGAATACTCTGAATAATGTGCTCGTTTACAGCCGCAGTGTCGTTTCGTACGTTTTGATTCGAACACCCCGTGTACGTTTTTATTTGAACACCCCATGTCATATGTCCGCAATAAACTATTTTTATATTGATTCTTCAGCGTTGACACCTAGTGATATACACCCCTGATAGATGGGAGTGGTTGGTCAGTGACAGTGGCCCTTAGCACGGCGTGCATACCGAAGACATGACTGAACATTGAAGTTTTCGAGAATGAGCAGAAGGTTAGTAAGTGAGGCTGATGGCTTCGCGGCATATCGCCGTTTCTCTGCGCATACCTTTCTTTCGCTGCTCAAGGTCGGTGACTGCCAAAAAAACTAGAATGTATCGATCATAGAACGTGCCACCTGCATCCTGCTAGAGACGGCAAGCGTTTGCCTACTTACCATTCAGTGAAGCTGGAATATGGAACGAATGGTGAGGCATATTAAAAAAAAAAGCAATGGGATCGCCAAGAGAATGACTAATAGGCGCCGTTCCTATAGCGTTAAGCAAGGCATGTGTTGACTAATGTGTGCTACCACATCGCTACGGCCGCCGCAGGAGGCCAAGAGGGGAATCGAAAGCGAAATGCTCGTTCGAAATCTCGGCCTCCGCGCAGAAATGAAGCCGCGCATCTGTTCAGCCACGGAAAAAGTTTCATGTTGTCCAGACCGCCTAGTTTTTTTTTTTCGCGAATGTTACTGTAGAAAATATCGCTACCCACTGCAGTGTCACTGCAAATGTAGCATTGTTCATGGCGGTTGTAGCACGCGGGTACCGTTGGCAACACCGTGGAGTAGTCTTGTTTCATATACGAAAGAGTATAGTCCACCGTGTGTGTGTGTTCGACTTTACAGAAACTTTACAGAAACGGGGGGGGGGGGGGGCTGAAAACTAGAACATTGTAGTACATTGTATAACGTACAAGCGAGTGCACTGTATTTGACGTGTTCCATTCATTGCAATCATGTATGTCGCTTGCTTTACCAAAGAATACTATAGGCAGAATGAGAAAACGCGTACTCGCAGAATACCGCATAGTAACTTGGTAACGAATGGCAATTTCCTGGTTACCTAAAGGTAAGCACGATCATAGTAGTGATTAAACATCAATATGTAGCTGACCGAATGCATGCAAATGAGCGCGACTACTGTAAACGTGCCTTGAGACTCTTTAGGGCTGCCCACGTAGCTTTGTTTAGTCTTCCTCTCACAGCGTCTCACTACCTGCGATAGGTTTTAAGAGACTGACCGAATGCGAACCATTCATGTTATGCAGAATGGTCAGCAAATCGCAACGATTGCCGTTGGGATGAAATTCGAGAACACCCAGAGTACTTACCACGGCAATAGATTGCGAACGCTCGCTTCAAAACTTTTGATTGGAGAGGCAATGACGTTTGCGTCGGATTCGTTTTTGTTTTGTTTTGTTTCCCTGGGAGGCTGGCTCATACCCACTCAGGGGGATTGGCCAAGAAAGTGTAGTGCAGTTTTTCTGTAATCATTTTAACAATGTTTAATGAATTGGTATTATAATGAGATTAATGTAAAAATAAAAACAACATAAAAAGAGCAAACGAAAAAAAAAGAATCAATTTGAGCAATTTTGAGATTTGAGGTGTTATGATTAGCACTCAGCTGCGTTCACTTCACTCTGCCCTGGGGAGTAATAAATAATTTTTTTTGATTGAAGATCACAATGGTATACGCTTGGTTGCCTGAATATAATTGCAAACGGCATTGAAAACATCCCTGTGGCAATGTCCCAAAGCTGAGGCGCCAAAGCTTAGCGCCGTTTCCACCGTTAATCTAAGGCCTATTTTCCGAAATTGCATAACTAGTAACCTTTTTCTAAGTATCTCGTAGCGGCGACAATACAAAAAATAATGATCTAGTGATTCCATTTCTCCGCAGAATGCGCAGAGGGGTGATGTTGTCTGACCAGCTCTGTGTAGATACAGGTTTAGAGGGGGGACACGACATCGAAATTTAGTAATTAAGACTTCGAGCTTTCTGGACTGACTCCAGTGGTGTTGCCATGGAAACATGAGGTGGTTATAGTCTGTCCGTGTAATTACTTTTTCTATCGTATCCGTGGAGATTGCTGATTTTCGATATCTTATTGCCGTGATATATTCAACATCTGGCAGTATGGACAAAACTGGCCCATCAAGTGCGGCTCGTGCTAAGGAATCGGCCAATTCATTTAATCTTAATCCACAGTGTCCCGGAACCCATAGTAATCTCAGGAGTCTCAACTGCGGGGGTACTAATGTTTTGAATGTGCTTAGGATTCGAGAGTTCTCTGAAGCCGTCAGAGCTGCACAAACTGAAAGAGAATCCGTCATTATTACTGCGTTGTTTTGATTTGATGGAAGTTTTCGAAGAGCTAAAATAATCGCCAAGAGCTCCGCTTCAAAAACTGGAGTAAAATCAGGCAGTCTCACTGAAAAGGACCAGTCAAGCAAATCAGACGCAATGCCTACACCTGCCTTTTGATTATTTACGGAAGCATCTGTGGCTATTATATTTTTAGTTTTTGCATGCTCCAAGTAATCTAATAATATGTTATTTAAAAATTTGAGGGATTGTAATTTGGCGTTTTGGGGGAATATATCATCATACTCAATAATAACATGACAATTCGAGTCATTAGTCTCAATTACATTTCTAATGTTCACATTTATACTTTGTAGATTTTTTTGTACAAACATTATCTGAGGTGTGTGAAACCGTGGCCAATGAGCAAGAAAGAAGGCGTCTGGGTTTGCGATAAAAGCATATTGAGATCTTCTTGCCGGTAAGCTATAAAATTTTAAAAATGCTTGTACGGTCAAAATTCGAAATCGACAAAGTAGTGTAGGCAGGCGCGCTTCCTGGTACAGTACGTTGATAGCCACAAATCTAGGGAGTCCCAGACACATTCGCAGTGCTTCTCGCTCCAAGACGACTAGAGGTTTCGTTTTATAAGCAGGGCCACCCGAGAATAATATGCAGCCAAATTCCATGATGGGGCGCATGTACATCTTGTACAACGTTATCAAGGTGTGCCTCCGTAATCCATATTTCCGGTTACTTAGCTTGTGTAGTAAGCCTGAAGCCCGCTTTGCTTTGGTAGATTTACTCTATGTGTGGACTCCAGTTAAGTTTCTCATTATAAATGATTCCCAAATATTTTATAGAGTCTACTTGCTGGATGGGTTCCTGTTTATATAGAATTGAAATTGAAATTGGTTCTGCAAGCGGAAATGCCATGAGCGCGCTTTTGTTGACATTTAACGATAACGAAATCGACTGCAACCAAATTTCTAACATGTTAATATATCTTTGTAATTTAAGTTGTAGTGAGTAAATATTACAGTCAGCAGCAAAGAGTGCGATGTCATCAGCATAAATGTAGACAGTAACTTCTTGATCTGTTGGAATTGTGCTCATTAAAGCATTAAATAATATTGGAGATAAGACTGCTCCTTGGGGAACTCCGCGCGTTTGTTTAAATCTAGATGATGAACATCCATCCTTGACGCAGTAGAATTCTCTTGATTTTAAGAATTCTGCCACCCACTCAATAAAATATTGTGGGAAGTTCAATCTCTCTAGCGTATTTAACAATATGAAGTGCTCCACACTGTCATACGCCTTGGCTATATCAAGCGTTACTAAAGCAGCGTATTGCCTTCTTTTACGCGCGAGCTGTATTCGGCTCTCTAAATCAGCATGGGCACACCAAATTGAGAAATCACTACGAAAGCCGATTTGGTTCGGTTTTATTACTAAATTGTCTGTCATCCAGATACTTACTCGGCTATGAAGGACCCTCTCTACTAGTTTGACCATGTTAGATGTTAGAGAGATTGGTCTGATATTATCGACTGTTAATCCTCCACCCGGATTTTTAGTATAGGAATCACCTTTGCTATTCTCCAATCCTGCGGCACCCATGAGTTTTTAAGGAGTAGTTAATAACATTGGCGACGTCTCGAGGCGATAAATTGAACAGAATTGTAATCATGGCTACTGTGATCCCATCTGGGCCAGGAGATGCACAGGGTAAATGTTTAATCACGTTGGATACTTCAGTCTGTGTCACTTCTTCAATGTCAGACCTTGCCGTAGACTTGTGCCAGTTGTTTGGCACTACTGAAGTGAATCTGCTTTCCAGACCTTTACCTATTGCCTCTAAGGTAGTGGTCATTTCTTGTGCCGACAGATTATCACAAGCTACATTAACTGGTGATGGCAAGATTTTCCGAGCTCTCATATATCGGAACAGTGCTTTCATATGTTTAGGCTTCGACAGGTATTCATAATGTCTTTTTGTCATAATCTTGTTTAGCTTGAGCTACCGTTCTTTTAAAGCCCGCAGCAATGAATTTATAATCGGCCCAGTTTTGTGGGGATTGATTATGTAAGAGCTGCTTCCAAGCTGCCTTGCGTCGTCGGTGCTCTCTTGTACATTCATCATTCCACCAACGGCTATATACTCTTTTTGTGGATTCAACAGTAAATTCGGCTCTTTTGTAGGATCTTTTCATGACTGCGTTTATTTCTGTGCTTTTTTATCATCGCTCTCTTCCGAGTGAGTAGCCAGTGCTGACTTCAGGTCATTCCTAAATTTAGTGTAATTTACAAATACTCTTACATTTGAACAAGATGGAATTATCGGACAAGAAATTTCAAAAACTTATCGGTAAGTGGTCACTGTTGGTGCCACAGTCCAGCGCTTTCCAAGAAGAAGTAGTAATGGCTGAACTGACAAAACTTAAATCTAAGGCCGACCTGTAGTGAGTACGAATAAATGTGGGGGTTCTCACGTTGAGGCACGTCAGGTCATTAGCCATTGTCCACTCCCACAAGCGTTTCCCACTAAGATCAGTTCTAAAACCCCAACTCGTGTGGTGAGAATTAAAGTCTCCAACTAAAA
>WOVY01001291.1:0-56890 GCA_013436015.1 Rhipicephalus annulatus | reverse complement strand
AAACAGCATTTACTTTACAGCCTGTTTGAACAGTCAGTAAACATACTTACCTGCTCCAATAGCTCAGTTGATACGCGCCAAGCGCAGTGGCACCAAGTCAACTCGATCATGCTCGTTTTCCCAGAGTCAGATCCCCCCTTGTCCTATCACTGTCTCGCCTCTCCTTGCTTCCTTTCTCTCGAACTGTGGGGAAGGATAAAAAACAAAAAGCTCGGAATGTGGACACAAAAGAGCGGCGTCAACACGCGCGCTTAACAACTTAACGTTTATGAAAAAAAAATCTATAGGAAACTTCGATGACACGTGTCAGCTACCATCTGGTGCAATGACGTACCATAAAATGCTGAACAAGTGTCTTCCCCTTCCCCTACGAAGAAGGATAATCCGACCAGATTTGGGAAGGAAGCGCTCGCTCGGTCTCGGACCAGCAATTGGCGCTGATTTGACGGTTATTTCCAATATCTCGAAAAAGAAGGGACCATCGCTCGGCTTTTTTACGTTAGTTACCTACGATCGCCTTCTCAATAAATTGATTAGAGCTTTTTGAAACTTTACCGACGGTCGAGCGATGCAAACAGCTGATATAGATTAACTAGAGGGCTACCTCAGATAACTATATGTGGGCGCATGTTGGTGGTACCCGAAACATAGTCGCCTATCTCACCTAAGACATATGGGCACCACCATCTTGGGCCGTGCCGATCTTTTGTTTTACATGCAGAGCATGTTATATAGGGGCTAGTCATGCGCCGTCGCCGTCCGCAGCCTCCCCTCCTCCTCCACCAGCCACCTGTGCATCTCTTCCTCCTCTCAACCCAGCGCACGCCGCACTCGCTTCTCCCCTCCACGCGCCGCACGACCTTTAGTTTTACGTGCGCCAGCTGTATACTAACGCACGCATGCGCAGGCCGGGGCCGGCGCTCGCTATAAATAACCGAGTGTCGGAGCGCGCCACCCTTCGTCCTTCGAATTAGCAAAGACGATGTCTTTACAAATTTCGACCTTCGATTGCTGCAACCACACCCACTCACCCTTCACTTTACGGACCATAAAGTCATCTTGCTCAAAATACCCAAAGCGTCTCATCAATAAACATCGTCTTTCGCAGCATATGTGCATGTTCATTCGTGTTCACTGTTAACACACACGCATGTCATAAATTACAAACCACATTTATCGCAGTTCAACATATATGCTCCGCATGCTAACCAGTGTTCCCGCTCGGGAAACTGCGGTTATTTTTTGTATATCGTGACGTGAATTAAAAAACCACGAAACATCTTATGGCACAAAACACAAACCATTTCCACGCGTATGCGCCTACCATATCACGTACAGTTTGTTTACCATGTTACATATTCAAAACACAAAGGTTAACAGTCCAATACTGTGGCACTGAAACTCATCTGTAAAATAGTCAATATTTGGCTTGGTTAGCAATAAACGTTCAATCGTAAGCTAGAGGCCGTGTTGTCGCGTCCCTTGCGGGTGTCCTCATTTTTCATGCTTTCTCTTCATGACGGACCAACTTCTCCGGCAATACGTCCTTCTTGGGTAGAGGGATGCTCGTCTTCTGGAATTGGCGATCGTTAATAGGGGATCTCTCCAGAAGTGTACTTCACTGGGATAGATTGTCACACATTTGTAAAATGTGCAAACAGCGCGTATAGGAGCTGTTTGCACGACCGAAAGGAACACACAGGGAGAACGCTCGTCCTATGTGTTCTTCGCGGTTGTGTATACTTCTTCGCGCTCTTTACAACTTTTATGAAGGGATCTCTCGTTTATCAAGAATTCATTTTCTCCTGCTACGTGCTCCCTTATCGCATGTCGAATCTACAGCAATCGATTGAGTCTATAGCTGAGCAGAGTGATTTTTGGACTAGTTGCTATTGTGTAATTGTGAGGAACCCACCGTGTTAGCTTAATTAGCACTTACTGGGGCGCGGGTTCAGTTCCTCGCAGTGTCGGTGCCAGGATTTTCTAAATGGGTGGGTGGTGCAGCCACGGCAAGCGAGTGCTTTGTCGCGGAACTGAATTCTTTGTGTTTGGACTACGCTTGCTCTATCTTGCTCATAGGAAGGACGAAAGTGAAAGTTTTAGGGCGCGTTCTCACTTGAGAAGATAAGTGAAAACTAAAACGCCAGAACAGCCGGAAAATCACGACCACGCGCATCGGAGATGTTCACATTTGTTATGCACCACTCCGCCGTCATTGCCGTAGCTACCCTGACAATCATGCTTTCAGAGAAATAAAGTTCGTACTGAGTTCTAGTTACTCACACAAAGTACTGGAAAGAAACAGCTCACACCCTTTTCAAACGTTGTTTAGGGTCGATTTTCCAACAAAAAAGACTCGAGTGAACGCAGCGGCAGCGGCGGCTGTACACAAAAGCGAGACACGTTGGGGCATGCCGGGCTCGCTGCAGCTGCACAGTCTAATTCTAGAGTTATCGACGACCGTAATCCAAACCAGGCCCTCGATGAGCACGTCCTTGTTGAGGCCGTCAAGCTTCGTCGTGTTGCACGGGTAGTTTGCGATTTGAGCCGATGCGAGCCACCACCGACGCTTTTGCCGCCATGCTGAATCTGCGGTCAGCTGTTTAGATCACGTGGTTTCAGCTAGTGCAGTCAAAGCCGTGAAGTGGAAAGAGGATCCGCTTGTGCGTGGCGGGTTGGTTGGATGGATGGATATGGCTGTACCCTTTAGATCGGGCGGTGGCTAGCGCCACCATGCCGTAATACCTAATGAACCAAAAACAATAATCAATTTTTTTTTCTTAAAAAGTGAGTTTGAGGATTCGTACTTTGCAGTGAAGAGTTTAATTTTCACTCGTGCCTTCACTTTAGCCACCAATCAGATAACCTCCTTCTAGTTAAGCCTACCCGCTCAAAGTTTATTTTGCCCCCCCGGTCCCTAAACCCCAGTGCTTTGAAAAACTCTGCGCCATCACCCTGAACTATAGGGTGAAGCCCTTTACAGAACATTATCAAGTGTTCGGCAGTTTCTTCTTCCTCTCCACACGCACTGCATACTGAGTTTTACCCCTTCGTATTTGGCGATATGTCTTGGTTCGCAGTACTCCGTCCTGGCCTCCAAACAGTAGAGAAACTACCCCGAGTATTATCATAGCTCCTTTCCTTGGCCAATTTTCCTGCTTAAAAGTTCGATAGTTCTCTAGTGCGGACTTCTTAACCATGCCCATTCTCCACATGTCAGTCTCCGTTTCCTTCACTTTCTTCTTAACCGATAGTTCTTTTGGTTTGGCCACCTGCTGTTTTCTAAGTATTTACCAGTCAACTTCCTGGTTCGCTTCCTCCATTTTGTATCGACATTCTTCATGTACAAGTAGCTGAAAACCTTCCTAGCCCAACGCTCTTCCCCCGTTTCTCTCAATCGCTTCTCACATTTTATCTTGCTGCTAGCTTCCCTGCCCTCAAATTATGTTCATCCCATATCACCTTGTACTCCCTGATTTGGTGTATTCCCGTGAGCTCCTAAAGCAAGCCTACCTATTCCACGTTGCTTAATTTCTAATCTTGCTTGAACTTCTGATCTCATGCACAAGAAAATCACTTTACAGCGCCCCCCCCCCCCCTTTTTTTTTTACCAGGGTACGGGACTCAGAGTACGTCTATACCAAGGCCGTGAGAAAGAGAATCGATGGTGAGGAGGATATCGGTGAGGGTGAAGATGAGGAAAGGACAACAGCTCCATTGCTTTTACAGCACCCGCACCACTAGTGCTTCCTCGATTTGCTCGCTCTTTAACGCTCCCCCAAATCTAAGCGCGCGAGCCTCAAGCATTTCTAAAAACCTCAAAACTGACTAGATCTTCGTAGATTCGTAGAGACGCTCCCGTTTTTGTTCTTCCTTTGTTTCAAACACAGCAGTGCACAATGTATAGGTTTATACGTATAAGTTTATAAGTTTGCACTCCCTAGTTCTCGTTTTTTCCGAACTCAGATATCACGTTTATCTTTCCCCTTCGTTCTCGTATTTGGCCTCGTATCGCATTCCTGAAATAGGCATGTTTGGGGCTGCCGCGTTTCAACTTAACTAAATAAAAGATAAAACAAATATCTCACGAGCTTGCTTAGATCGGTTAAATAAAAAAAAAGAAAGACCGTCGGCACGTGGGGTATCAGCGTGGATTTACGGATATCGCCTTTCGCCGAGTTGGTTTCGGATTTGGGTAGAGACACGGCAGCTTTGCTGCAAATGGGTGCTGCTGCACACGTGCGCAGGAAAATACTGAAAATTCTGCCGCTTCCCTTTTGGCAGGTTTGCACACTGCGTTTTCCTGTATTTCGCAGTCTGAGATACGTGAAGGGACGAGCGAAGAAAGGTCGATGCAAGTTTCACATTTGCTATCCGCAGCGGAATGGGATAGATAGATAGATAGATAGATAGATAGATAGATAGATAGATAGATAGATATAAAAGATGGTCCTACATCACTCAACCTAAAGAAGATAAAGCAATGACATATTATAGACGGTATAGGACCTTGAAATATCTTTCTTGGTGCAAGCCTAACTAAACGAATACCATATACTTTCGAAAAAAAAAAGCATTTCAAAAGACAAAGGTCGCATTCTGTCAGTGTTTGCTAACCCCCGTATTCACAAACGCTCCTCGACTCGACTTTCACACTTCACTTGACAGAGTTGAGCAGTGCGCCACCGCTCGGCTGAAAATGACGCTGCGCTACTCAAGAATCGCAGCAGATTATCCCTGATATGCAGTGACTTGCCGTTCTTAGAGATGGCGCTCCCATCGGCTTTCTCAATTAAAGGTGAAGCGTTGAGTGAAGGGACGTTCTATAATACGGGGGTTAGTGTACGGTGATATTTCAGCACGCTTCCATTGCCTCAGTCCTAAGGGCGAGCGGGCAGGCACCAACCAGCTAACACTGGCTTCGATCTGTATCTAATCAGTGCGCCTTGAAACTGTCAGTCCGTTTAGGGGATCAGTAACGTTGAAGTTGGCCGAGTTGGTGGAAGTTCATGTTTACTTATGAAGCGGTGTCCCTTTCGTTCCTCTTGTGCTTGTCTCCGCGCGCTGCTTCATAAGTGAACATGAACGTTCGGGGGATGCTTACGGAACAGCGCCCTTGCAATTTCTAATAGTAACTGTTGTGGTTTAACGTCCCAAAACCACGATTCGATTATGAAAGACTCCGAAAATTTCGACCACCGGGGGTTCTTTAACGTGCACCTAAATCTAAGCACACGTCACTCTATAGCGTTTTCGCCTCCATCGGAAATGCAGCCGCCGCGGCCGTTATTGGATCCTGTGATCTGCGGGCAAGCAGCCGAGTGACTTACCCCCGTTTTCACAAACGCTCCTCGACTCGACTTTATTCTTTCACTTGACACAGCTGATTGAGACGGAAATGTTGTAGGCCCGTGTGCTCAGATTTGGGTGCATGTTAAAGAACCCCAGGTGGTCAAAATTTCCGGAGCCCTCCACTACGGCGTCTCTGATAATCATATAATGGTTTTGGGACGTTAAACCCCACATATCAATCAATCAATCACTTGACATAGCTGAGCACTGCGCCACCGCTCAGCTGAAAATGACGCTGCGCTACTCAAGAATCACAGCAGATTATTGTTGATATGCAGTGGCTTGCCGTGCCTAGAGACGGCGCTCCAACCTGCTTTGTCAAGTGAAGGTGAAGCGTTGAGTGACGTTCTAGAATACGGCCACTATAGACCAACGTGGCCTGTCCCCAGAAAGCTTCCTAGGTGGAATATTTTTCACGAACCATGGCAACAACACCTTGGCAGGTAGGTCGCGACTGTGCTGCGGTGAAACAATAGTTCCGAAAAAAAAAAACCTTTCCAAGAAGGCATTTTGACAGTGTCAGTGTCAACCGCAAAGATGCCCCCCCCCCCCCTCTTTAGTTATCTTTATGGTGCTTTCTGCACCGCACGTTGTGTTACGCCACCCCCGTGGTCAAGCCACTGTTGACCACGAGGGTGACGTAATTTGGGTACCGTTCGTGTTGTCGACACTGCACAATTGGATTTTTCAGACTCGAGGGGTACAGAGGTTTCGGCCATCAGGTTTCATAATTGTAAGCCAGAGGAAAAACTGGCACTGGTGCCTATGGGAGCTTCAACGACAGCCAGCACGGGAACGATGGGTAGTGCGTCGATTTACCTAAGCTTTGTCATTTCGGCTCCATGTGCCGTGTGTCTGGAAAGGCGCCTAAAGAGGCCCTAATAATAATAACAAAAGAAAACGAACACGTTATTCTCTTCTGTCTTTTCTCGTCTTTTCGGCGCATTTCGTGGCGATGCATGGGTGATCCACGTGACGAAATAAGGTACAATCTATCGAACGGTCCACGTAGTCGTGCATTCTCTGCCTTGCCACAAAGTAATCTACTGATTCTTTCTTGTCTAGGACCAATATCGTGCGCGATCGGCTGATCTCAGTTCTTTTCGTCCATTTCCGATCGCGCAAGCAAGCGGAAATGACAGCATGTAGCCGGTAAGATCGAAATTATGATATGCTCAATTAACGCTTAATTCTGACATTGTCCACCCGTATATATCAATAAATGAAAGAAACAAGGCTAAATTTAGGGGCTGGTTTTTTTTTGTTGACACAATATTAATAAGAATTAAACTACAATGCTAAGAGAATAGAAGATATCATTAGAAGTAATTGTAGCGTAAATAATTCAAGATTCAAACCTGCGACCATCGAATAACGCTTCCGATGCTCTACCACTGGTGGCGGTCATCCATTCGTCAAATTTATAAAGTATATATGTGCATTTAAACGTGGGTGCGTCAGCCAGCGCCGCCCGTGTCCATAGCGATTAGTGTGAACGTTTAAATGCACGAATAGCCGGCACCGTATAGCTTAATGGTATAGCATCGCGCGCGTTCTTCGAAGGCCGCAGGTTTATATCCTGCCAGGGGCGAGTTCTCTTTTCGGCCACATTTCTTTTTCCACTATTTACATTACAATTACTCCTAATAACATATCATACACTTACTTTTCTGGGCATCCATGCCTGTTAGGTCTCATTATTATATGAATAAATTCGTGGTGAGGAGAAGATAGCACCCGTGGTAAAAAGTATACTGACGGCGAGAAAAAAATCACCGACTCACCTTCGAACGCGGAGTGGTTCAGAAGTCCTTTAGTAAAAAGCCAACACCGCTCGTCTTGAAATAAATATTTATTCAACAGTCAACCTGATATTCATGTACGCCCCTCACCGCGTGCCATTCGCAGCTTGCTCCCACGTGAAAAGGAAAAAAAAATACTGATGCCACGACAACATGGCCGGTACACCTACCGGCATAGAACAACACCGAAACGATCTTTATCCTAAACACAGTCTTTACACGGAAGATAGATGAACAGCCACAAACACCCACGTCTAGTTTACACACACACGCACACGGTTAATTAATGTCAACAGTCTCTCTTCATACGCGTCTGTTTATGTTATCTCGAACACTCCTCTACTCGCCGCTTAATGGACCGCGCTCGTACGAAGCGAATTGACTCGGCAAAAGAGAAAAAGACAGAGACACACACACACACACAACCAAGACAAGTCGCAGCGAGACAATCCACGGACAGAAATGAAAACAAACGCACGAGGGCTGCAACCAATCATTCCCGTTTGTACAGAGGTGTGCGAATTTAAGTTAGAATTAAATACCGTCGAGATCGAGTCTAACTGCAATCAGACACTTGACAAAACCTTAAACTTTCATATAAGGATTACGGTAAAAGAAACATGGATGAAGTGAATACGGATATAACGAATTATCTGTTACAGCGAAGTAGACAAAAAATAAAACCTTAATTCATCCAGTTAGCTATATCTTTCCCATTGTTACCGTGTTGCGAATATTCGCGACGTAATTTCGGATATGTGGCAAAACCGCCTTCCCGTCTAATGCGACTTCGTTACAACGAGTTAATAGCTTTCGCAGCAAACGACGAATTAAGCATTACGAACAAAGAACAAGTAGATCCTGCGCGCGCATATATATATATATATATATATATATATATATATATATATATATATATATATATATATATATATATATATATATATATATATATATATATATATATATATATATGGTTATAAGAGTGACAATAACTGATGAGTGGCCTGTTTTTGAAGCTTGGCTCTTCGAAAGATGTATGCAGCCACGTGTTCCGAGTTTGAGTATCTTTCACCCATTCTGATGCCAACGGGTATAAAACTCACGATACTGTTGCACAAATAACTTGATGCTTCATTGATCGGTATTAGGATGTATAAACACCGGTCAAACATCTGAAAATCAGATTTTCGGAAAGCGGTAGTTAAATTCGAAAAGAGAATGGAATGTTTAGCTCAATATCCGAACAATTTTTTATTCCCGAATATTCGCACACCCCTACACGGTGAGATTTAGTATAAAATGCGACAACGCTCTACAAGTGACGCTGTTCTAATAAGCGATGGCACAATAAGTGATCCAAAGTGGAAGTGGTGCACAGACTCGTGACATTAAATGGACAGTAAGGAGGAACGTAAGCTAAGGCCTTGAGTTAGTGAGTTACCCTTTTCAAACAATCAAGAGCCCAGTCTTGTCGCGAAAGGAGATGCGGTAAACATACCGACCTCCACTGACAGTTAATATAGTGGGTAAATAAACAAAAGAATGCGAGAGTGACAGACTGGTGGCGACACCAAGGTGTGTGTTTGCTTACATCCTGACTACTTCTTAGTGCGTGCCAGCGTCTGTTGTAATTTTGTTGATGACGTATGTTTAACATAGCGTGATGACGCATTCTTAATGAAATGAAAAGTCAACAGCACGTTTCTTCGCGAGCTCGCTACCATCGCATGAACTCTAGAAAGCAAGCTCCGGGGAGTTCTGTGACGTCACACGTTCTACGTGTGACGTCCCACATAAAAAAAAATCCTCCTTTTCCAAAACCACAGAGACACCTTGCTTTTCTATTTAATCCTTTCCTCAGCTGATCCGCGGGGGAAGAAATGCAACCAAGTAAACGAGAACGCATGTTTGCTTCTGCAATTAGGTTTAACAAGAACAGATGGAGATGGTAATATACGTCAATGAGAAAGCCGTACCCACCCGAAAGTGGAGACCGGGCCCGCCACCTTAGTAGGGGCAGAATAAAACGTCAGTTTTCAGCGAAAAAAATAGATGTGAACAAAAAAATCAACAATGTTTCGCTATTGAAAAAGAAAACCTCCTTGGCATGAACCTACGAAATGGCGAGAAAAAAAAAGAAAGCTCAGCTAATGTTTTCTGCAAGTTTATTTTTTGCACTTCCTGTATCCGTTGCCGTAGATATTTTTTTTTTCACTTTTGCTTCTACGCGTTTTCTCCCCTTTTTTAGCGTTATCTTTTATTTCGGGCCTTCATACGCCAAATTGCCGTGCTCAGCCGAGGTTACCGCAACCACCCATTATTGGAGAATCGGCGGAGACATCGCGCTTCTTGGAGGAGGGAACCCATGCATTATATATATATATATATATATATATATATATATATATATATATATATATATATATATATATATATATATATATATATATATATAAAGGAACTTGAGCCCAGCTTGCTCCTGCATTATTTAAGCGCACAGGCGAAGCTTGCGTAACTCTAGCAGTGCGCAAAAAAAAACTAAGCCCTTGCTAAGATAATGTAGTTCCCTGTAATCATCCAGACTGCATCATCGCATGCGTGCACACATGTTCCCGAGATATGCAAGGAAAGGTACTAGATATACCTATACGCGTCGTTTAGTAGGGTCATATATTTCCCAGGCCGGCTCGCGTGCGCACCGTTTTCCGCTAGAGGACGCTGATACGACCCGCGTCGGGACCTCTGGATGCATGCAATTTCGGGGTGAGTAATCTACGTGCTAGAGAAATTCGGGGAATACACTCTTCCATTTCTATAACTACGGGCTGCCTGCGTACTGCGAGAACAATAACCCTTGGAACGCGTTGGAGTTTGCAAGGAAACCACCGCGAGAACAGCTTTCAGCCCGATAGTTTAGCAGTTCAGTCTATTTGCATCCGGCAATCAATAAGGAATAAGAGGTGCAGGCACACTTGCAATTAAGTTATTCGACGTTTCGATCGGGAGCCGGTATGATTGAGTATTGTCTCGAAATCATCGTGGAAAATCAGTTACCCGTCGAAACGTCGTACGTATTTCATTGCTTTTAGGAAGTAAGTGTGTGTTTCAGCAGGGCTCGTTGCCTTTGTTAGACGTAATATTAATGACTATTAACAGACAATGATGCCATTAGCTGTATAGGAGATGTTATTATAATTAATCGTACAGTAAATGAGAAGAAAGAAAAGCGGATGAACAGTGTTAGTGTACGCGGCGGTACACTTTCAAGGACTGTACCCCCCCCCTCTCTCAATCTGATCGCAAGGGTTCTCAAGCACTCTTGTGATTCACGCCAGTACCCAAATGGTCCGAAGGAATTCAAGATTCCGCCTCTCTCAACGAAATGGTCGATTTGGATATCGGCGCAATCATAGCAAAGCCGACGAAACGTTTTCGCAGCCCAAACCGAGAGACGTTTAAAACCAAAGTTTTAATGCTGGGAGGACGTGTCGTGCGGAGGACGAAGATTTATGCGCCGGAAGAAAGCTTGATTCAGATTGATTTCCAATATTTCTGCGAGGCTTTCAGGAAAAAAACACAACGGTTCGTAATTAAAGCGGTGACCTGTCAATACTTCGGAATGATGGCTGTCAGCGTAAGAATAATAGGCAAAAATCTTAAGAGCGCATGTTTCTCAAATGAAAGAAATTCGAATGCATAAGCTGCCCTGTAGGTTGGTGAGGAGAACTGAATACGTAGCTCAGGCGATGAGGTTCAGTACGATGCCGGGAATTATAGAATTAGCACGTCGAATTTAATTACGCAAGTTAACGTCACCATAAGTGTATTCCAGTTAACGCAATACCGGTGACGTTTAACGGCAGCAGTGATAGCAGTGTCACCCTCTTTCGCTACTTTTTCTTTTTTTTTAAAGCGCATAGCCCTAGAACTCAAGTGACTAAAAAGACATTCTTTTTTGTGCGAGGGCTGCAATGAAAACAACAGCAACACAAAGTATTGCTGTTCCTAAAATGCAGAGACAGTTCTCATTGGACAGCAACACTTTTTCTTGCTGTCCCACAATATGCTTTTCGCTCTGTTAATTCCTATTTAATAATAGCTACGCAGAGCCCTGTTTTTCAGTAATTTTGTATTTGCTCTGATGAACGCTCCTTCATAAGAACAGAAACGTTTCTATTCTTATGAACAGCTGTGTGTTCTTATGAGAGGAAAAAAAAAACGCAAAAAAAGCGAGTCTGCGCTACTATAGCGAATGCTGCTACTTACGTTGTTGCATGAACAGACAGGAAGAACGCAACTCGTCAGAACCTATCGGCTGTTAGCACCTACCATAGCTTACACAGATGGCGCCACCCATGCCCTTATGCAAATCTGCAACAATTGGATGTTGAAGTATCGTGTAGAGAGTAATGCATTTTACTTGCACTAGGTCTTCGTCACTAAATATGCCTTATACGTACTTACATGATTTAGATGGCCAGAAAATCGTGAATGATGTGACCACTTGTTGGAATGCTTACTACTGTGAACGTAATTTTGATGCTACAGATGAATGACATAATTAGTGTATATGTAACTGTGTCGTGACATTTTGCCCTGCATGGGCCTTCTGGAACACAATACAGAAGGTTGCACATGTTGAACGCGGGCTTATACCACATATGAGATGTATCCTCTCATTTTCGCTGACACGCAGTCACTGTTACCGAGAATATGCAGTCAAATACCTGTGACGTGACAGAGGCGTAGTGCATGAAGTTGACGGAGGTGTCGCCACAAGTCCCCCCTCCCCTCTTTTTTTTTGCGCCAATTTCACCGCAACATCTGGAAAGACCCGGTCGAGATTGGATATTAGTTGGTAATATATCTGCTTCGCTTGTATTTACACTCCTCCTTAATGTCCCACGAGTGCGATTGATTGGGGCAGCGACATAACGTGAGCTTCTCAAACACATGAACGACGCTGTTATTTGTGCCTCTCTCTACGAATACTTCATGCGTCACAATGCAACACGCTCGCCCGCGTGCATAGAATATGAGCAGATTCACGTACCGTACACAGTTCCAACTACGAACGCTTTCATAAAGAGAGTGTGAGTGCATGCGCGCACGGAGAGGATATACAAAGAGTTGCACGAACAGTTTTTTTTTTCTTTGGCACATCACTATAGCAAAAGTCGCGTAGTTGTACAAGCTTCGGGCTCCCTCCCAGTGTTTAGAGTACAGGGAGCAAATTGAGGAATCCTTGCACATGCAAGAGACAACACAAAAAGAGGTGAGGGGGTGGTACTTAAACATAGGCAACGTCACGAGAAGCTCTACGCACTATAGAATATCACTGACAACTACCAGGTGTACAGTCGAAACGTGGACATCGTCAGATAGAGATCCGAAACGTCAGAAAAGATAGTGTAGCTCTCGCAAATGTCATTCGTCATTTCAGCAAGAGCTTTAAAGGCGATTTACAACAACGCAGTCATCTTCTCTTTTTTTAGTTATTCATACAAATTGATGGTATACACCTTTTTGACTGTATGTTTGCGTTAGCACCTCGACCTTTCCTGTTAGCTTGACAATCCTTTCCACTCATACCTTGAGCAATCCTCTACCTTTGTTTGCGACATTTATTTGAGTCACGATGTTTCTGTACGCTTGGGACACAGCACAAGTCTGTTCTCTGAGCATACTGCACAAAGAAATGTTGTCTCTGCTACAGTCACCATTCGCACTCGATTACAATGTCAGTTCCTCATACACTGAAGGTTTGTGCATCTTAAATGTCATGCAGAGACGTCAACGAGCGCCGTCCTTATGACGTCACAGGTTTCGGCAATCTGTGACATCACGGTCACGTACCGCGATGGTTTTATCTTGAGAGACCATCGGGATATCAAAGGTCGCTGAAATCGGTGGCCTCACCATGATCTCGTACGATGATGCCACATGCGCGAGATCACACGATGATGACGTCATCAAATGTCGTCGAACGGTCACCGGTCACCCAGTCAGGACGCAATACAGCATCACGTGAGGTGCAAAAAAGATTCATTAGAAGCGGCAAGAACACATGATGGGTTTCATCAGAGTGGGCTTTTTTTGCAGCACGTGGACATGCGGACGGACGGCGCAAAACCACGAAGGTGCGCCAATTACAGCTGCTCTGTGAAAAAAAAAAACAATTACGTCCTCTCCCGCTAAATGAATCCATGCGCAGATGCGAAGCTGCGGGCGCCAACGCTTACACTGGCAGCGGCGATAACCCTGGCGCTCATCACGGCGTTGCACAGCAGAGAAACTTTCGAAGGCGCTATGCGCACAGTGATCGACCGGTGTTTCCAGCTAAAACATGCCAATCACTTCTAATAGGCAACGAGATACAGAAGACGTTGGTTGGACTGCGGGCCCAAAGACCCGCAGTCAACTTTTAGTTAACACGCACACTGCGAATTTTTATTGTTCCCACCAGCTCCGCCTTGGAGTTCAATATCCAGTGGTCAGTGAGCGGTTGTGCACCGCGATCAGTCGTTTTTTTCAATCAAGACACTCGCTAGCAGACGCCGCCTGCGTCGGCGTTGCGAGGCGAAAAAAAGGGGAAAGTAGGTAAAAAGAGAGAGGGTGTGAGAACGCCCATGCGCAATGGGGCTGAACGCCGTGGGGAGGGCTGCCTGGAGGAAAGAGAAAGTGGGGGCGAGCGTAGGCTACCAGACGCGGCCGCGTTGGCGTAGCGAGGCGATAGAGGGGGGAGAGCGTAGGCGAGGTTGGGGGAAGAGACGCGCATGCGCAGTAAGGGTGGTCACGTCGCACACCGGATTGAACTCGATCATAAGATGCCCCGCATCTAAAAAAGAAACAGAAAGAAGGCGTGGTGTGAGAGTGTTCAGTACAGAAAACAAATAAATAATTATAAAACAGCGAATGCTGAAAGGACAATGTGTCTGTGCTCATTAAAAACTTTGAACGCTGACAAGCTCGACTTGTCAGATAGTACAAAAAAATTAACGGTCATGAAACAGTCGCGAACGAACCACGCAGCCGAAAGACCGCGATTGTGTAAAGGTCGAGGTGCCAACGCGCAAGGTTAGTGTGAGTATGACAACGCGCTCATTGTCGCATAGCAGCTAACATATTTATACACGTTCGCGGTGAAGCCGAAAAGGCAGCGTGCATTTATATATTGCAGGTGTTTCGACTGATGGCGACGAAAAGAAGGCTAAAATCACTGCAGAAAATACCACCTGATAAACTTATCACCACAATGACTGGAATGACAAACGAAACTAGAAAAGTTTTAAAAGTACATCGCGAGCGATACAATTAACTACTTCAAAAATCACAGTTATACATATGCTAGGCTGCAACAAGCAGACAGTACAAGATAGCACGATCGGTAGACGGGCTCGATATTCGCGCTCACAGTGGCCGATCGATTTATAACGACAAAGCAGTGCGCATGCAACAATGCCAAACAAGTAGTTACAACTCGGCTAAACACACAAACTGCACAGAACAAAGAAATTGCGCGCACCATTACGGTACAACTGCGGACGCACAAAAGGAAAAACGATCACCGTTTCTCCATTACTGTATAGAATACGGACGTGTATGTGTTGTCCTACTTGATACTTCGCAGCAGACACGTAATTATACGTCACAACCCTATACATGGCGTCATGAAGCCGTCAACAACGACACAACGCAACTGGGACTCGCAATCGAAAATTCGCAACAACCTCGCAAGAAAGCTCACACAGTTCGTAGAAAGTCCGTAGGGCAATTTTTGCGAATGCTTAAAGGTTACCGATAGAAATTTTCGTTGATCCCGTTCATAGACAGAAGATTCACTCAAACCTCGTTAAAACCGAAATTGAATATTACACGAGAATAAGTTGGTTATATCCGAAAATTCGTTATAAATATATATTCTCAGCACTATGTATACTGCGAGGCAATTCATTTCGTTGGTTATAACCCATATATTGTTACGTCCGAGTTTCTAATATCGAGGTTTGAGTGTAGTTGTTTACTGCAGAGTGTTTTAATGAGTCTTGTTTAAGCGCTGACATTACACGTGGTCTCTAAGATACCTCGATTGCTTTAAAGATCCTGATACAGTGATCTACAAAAGGTCTACAGCCAATCCATAGACTGTGCAAGTCATCTCACGCCTATAGGGCTCTAGAGGAGGCGAGGAGTGAGTGAGAATTTGACGGGGGCTTCTCTCGTGGGAACCTAAAACGGCTCCTCGAAAGTCGTTACCATAGTACTTAAAGGAAGTCCAAACTACCGTCTCCAAAGCTTCTAGTCCCTGGGAGAAATAGCATCTAGGGACTTAAGTTACAAAAAGTTTCGCATCTCGCGGAGTGCCATCGATGGGGCGACACAAGGAGCGGTTGTAACTTGCTGGCGAGACAAAGCCGACGCTGCGGTAGGAGTTGTTTTTAACAAGCTCGTTAGATAGTTGATCAATTTTAAGCGACTATGGATCTTTAAGAGAGAAGAACACGCCGGTATATCAAACCAAATAGAAAAAAAACTATAGTCTACAATGTGATGCACTCGTGTTATTTACGTATTCGATTAAAAAAGGTGAAAGCTTAGGTTGTAGGTGACAGAAGCTGATCAGGAGAACAAGCTAGCTTGAAATACGTTAACGAATAAGGTAAGAAGATGAATGCTCCTAAATTTAAGTTTTTTTTGCTCGATATTCAAAACGCAGATATAAGTGATGCTTAGACAATTGTGCACATACAAGATGATTACCTAGATTACCCTTTACCTTTCACAGTGGTGGCCACAACTTTACGCCGACAACGTTAGGGGATGACCTACGCGCTAGCTGAAATCATAAAACCTTAGGGGCCAAGCTGGCAGTGTGAAACGTTCATTACAACGAATACTCTCTGTGCTTTTGTTGCAGTACAACAAAATATTTCTCGCCCCCGTCCGTCGTAGTGCTAAGGGCAAAACTTGATATCCGAGTTACGTACATCAACGTTCGGCTGTGAAATTGTTATCTGGCAAAACGAGGCTGTTACAGACGTTATCTTCCACGAAAGCTTCTTCATCCGTACAAACAGTGATAAACTCTCATGACTAGCTCCTTGACAAAGGTCAATATTATGCGACGTGATGCATGTTACGAACACTTCTACAAATATTGATGCAAGGGCGTGCACTTAACAACGACCGAGCGTGTATGTGCAAATTAACTCGTATTGGCTTGAGTGGCTTATAATATAAAACTATAATATAAAAAAGCTTGTGGCTCTCCTAAATGAGTTTCACGAATTGATTGCTCTTCTTGAATATTTTGCTAAGTACCTGAATATTCCGAGGAAAGCTATCCGGAGAAATTTAACTTTAGGGTTACAAGGGTTACACCTCGTAGTCGATGAGATATGAATTCTAAAGCAAAGCGTGGTAAAAGTGAACCGACGTTAGTTTTTTTTTTCCTTTAAAGCTCGAATATGCGTGGGGTAAGTCAGTAATAAAGTTCATGCAGTCAAACTGGGGTCCGCTATACTTCTTCAAAACTGCGGACCTTGACATGCCCCTCAATAACGGGAGTCAATATAGTGACCCATTCGGACAGGTTAATCTTGCGAGAATGACCCACGTCACTGAAATTTTCTTGTTCACGCAAAATTAATGTTTCTAGTTTTTAAAAGGGCGTGGGAAGGTTTGTTCAATTACGACATGCAGATTTATGGCCCTCCCAATCTATATGCGCCACGATCGCCCTGCTACAAACGTTGAGCTTTGCTGCAGTGTGTGGTCTGCCGCAGTAATCACACCTATGCCTTCCCTCCTTTAACCCTCCCCTCCCCTTCCCTAAAAAAAGGAAGTACATTTAAACCTTTATGAAGTGCATATCATCCGACGTCTCATGAATCATGCTCATGAATCATGAATCATGTCTGCGCACTATATTCGGCAAATTTTAACTCGAGCATTTTTGCCCCTCCTCCCACCTCCTTTTTTTCTTGCTGTATATCAACTTTCTGTCGTAAGCTCGTAATAAGGTTTGTCCATAAAACTATCGGCAATAATTCAGGAATTATTAACGCGTTGATTAATGATTGGAAGTGCTCTTGATTTACATGTAAGCTGCGTACGCTTAAGGCGACGTAATTGCGTATGTCGATTCCCCCCCCCCCCCTTTTTTTTTGCTTCATTCTTTTTCTGACATCAAATGCTCTATTTATGTGCACGAAAATGAAAAGTAACGACGGAAAGCCTGTGCGAAAGAGACCACATCATGGCAGCTAACTACTAACAAAAACGTTTAGCAGGCCGCAAGTGTTTCGCTCTGACCTCAAGGTAGCGTGCTTTTGATACAAAGCCGACATCTCCCATCCAAAGTTTTGTTAGTTTGGCCTTTAACTAGTAGTTTTCTAACAAAACGTGAATGAATAGCAACTCGCGACAAAAATTACTCCACCCAGTGTACTAAACAACAACCTTCCATGACATGTCTCAGTACACAGCGCCACTTAGTTTACCAACAATTGCTCATCAAGGTAGTGCTCACTATAGTCAATTCTGTTTTCTTAATTTTCTAATATAAAGTGCGTACAATAATGGACGTTCCCTAACTCAACCTCACCTCAACCGCAGCATCGTTCGCTCTCCGTCTGAAACGTCGTTAAACGTTGAGTATATGCGCCTCTCACGTACGGCGCTCTACCATGTAGCTCAACGTTCTAGTAACGTTGATGTAGCTGTCCTGCCCCCCGAATCCCACTCATGTCCTCGCCTCTCTAAAAAGGTTGTGCAAGAAACGCTGGATGGTATAGTGCCCACGTATATTGTTAGTAGTTCCACGTAACGAGACACACTGGACAAAGAATTGCGCTAGCGCCGTCCACACGGAGACGTCTATCAACGCGTCCAGTCGGCATCGCCACAGGCAGCTCTTCAGTTTAGAGGCTGGTACAGTCTGTTCCCGCGCTATATGCTTGCCGACCGGTAAAAAGACCTAGCAAACATTTTAACAGCGCAAATTATCAACACACACAGAAGACCAAAGACGCAAGGACGAGCGCTAGCGCTCGTCCTGTACTCGTCTTTTCTCTTGTGTGTGTTTCTAAACATCATGCAGGAAAGATTACCAGTTCTATCCACCAACATTCTCGCATTACCGATTTTATAGCCATCGACGTCGGCTGCGTGACACAGCCGGTTCGTCGCGCGCAAAACAGATCAACAAGTTAAAACCGACGCCCAAGACTGGCGCGTAAGACAGACACCCAGTGTGGTTCGGTTTTGATACAGCGAGCGTCTCGCGTTGACACAGCTAAGCCTCGCGAGCGAAAAGCCATCGCGTCAGCGCACTCACTGCCTATAGCAATGCATGAATGATTGTGCTCTCTTTACGGAGCATGGTACGCTTGTTCGTGCAACGCAGCGCCAGGGCTGTTTGATGCGCAACAGCTTTATGTGAGGGCGCTGCAGTGTAGTTAGGCCTAAGGCGTCTCTTTGCTAGCGTTCCTTCACGCAGGAAAGTGACAGGCGTCCGCTGTTCGACCCAACATGGCGGCCGCATGTTCAGTGGGTGTCACCATCCTGTGTATAGTGTACAATAATTATGAACTAGAACACTATTGGCGAAAGAACGCTAGCGTTGAGGCGTCCCTGAAACGCAAGCATAAAGGCGTCCGGGGAACGCTGACATCGATCCGCCCAGGACTGGCGCGCCGCGCCGTTGAGGTGTTGCGACGCGCTGGGCTGCCGCCAACTTGCTGCGACGAGAACGGAGGCGAAGCATTCTGCGTCGACGACGTCGGTGGTCGTGACGTTGGCAGCTACGGCCAGCCTTGCTCCGGTCGTTCGAGTGCAACGCGCCAAGCGCGCACGGCCATTTTACAGGTTCCACCATGACAAAAAAAAGCGGCCTATTGTTCTGGCACTCTCATAGCACCGTGTCGAGGATGGCCAGTGACTTCATCACGTTCTCGTCCTGCAAAAAAAGTGAAGGGGACAGCTGAGTGCGCAATATTATATTTTTATTATTACTTAATTCGATCGCAACTGATAGATAGATAGATAGATAGATAAAATAAAATTTTGAATAAATGGCGGCACGGTAAGACGACCAGACAATTATTAGTAAAAGCTAACCATTATTTAAATGTTATCTCAAAAATGTTACGTGTACGTAATAAACCACTGGACTACATCAAAGAGTATGTTATATCCAGTGGTTGCTCGAAACAAGCAGCATTTTTTACCAAGCTGCGTGCACATGTTGCCATACCACTACGCAAGTATTTGTAAGTTGTAAACACAAATCTTATTACACAAAATTACGGAACAATGAGTACGCAAGGAACACGCTTACACACTTTTAAATGTGCTGTCCAGTGCCGCCCTCATCGAGCTGAACTAAGCTCTGAGACACGGCAGGGGGAGTAGCTAGAAAAGACGAAATATCTACGTTTCCAAACGCTTAGGTTGTCGGTGATACTTGGACAAGTGGCCCGTGAAGTACATGTTTGGAGTTGTACGATTCAAATTTCAGCTCTAACGCTCACCTTTAAGCAAGTTTCGATGAACTCATCGATGGTCACAACACCGTCTTGATTCAGGTCCAGTTTCTGCGAGACACGTAGAACACGACACATGAAGCAAAGGTCCAAGAGAAAATGGAGACATAAATAAGCAGGAAGTTTACACTAGCCACGTAAACCTTACGAAAAAGCAAGGCTGATTGATCTTAGGTGCTCAACATGGCCTCCTTGACTGAACTCTTTTCTCGGGGTAGACAAAATAAATTTGAAACAACACAGCCTGTCACGGACCATGGCGGAATGTCTAGAATCCAGCGTCAACAGTAACGTGTGCAGGTGGCTATGGCAACCCGGATATGTAGAAGCACGGGCCCTTAGTCCCTAGTACTCGGTTCGCGCGGCGGCTGCGTGGACTGTCCTCGTTGTTGAATGCGGCTGATAAGCAACGACGTGGAGGAAAATTTTGCGGACAGCTGGCGTTTTACGCAGTGCTTTAAGAGTAAAACTGTTATTTAATACATAAATGCTAAGAAAGAAAAAAAAAACGTGGCCATTGTCGTTTTTTTTTGCCGGTTTACGTAAGGTAGGCTCTGTTACAATAATAGCATATTTGCAGTGGTGCACTCTTTACAGGGGGTGCTACATTCGGTAATGCTCGGGCCAAGCTGAAAGCACGAGGAGGAGGAGGAGGAGAAGAAGAAGAAGAAGAAGAAGAAGAAGAAGAAGAAGAAGAAGAAGAAGAAGAAGAAGAAGAAGAAGAAGAAGAAGAAGAAGAAGAAGAATGAAAAAAATCGTGCACTTGCTAAAGCCAAAGTATTTGCTACTCCCAGTATGAACTACAATAATAAATTGGTTGCATAAAATCACGTAAGCTTAAGAAGTGTCGATCGAAGAAAGAAATTGTCGACCAACCAATCGCAGAAAGAAGCTAGAAAAGAATTCTGTGCGCATGACATAATCTAAACTTTTTTGTTGACCAAGAAGTCGATGACTAAGAAGTTTTTTACCGTGCACCTAAATCTAAGCACATGTGTGTTCTTTGCATTTCACTGTCATCAAAATGCAGCCGCCGTAGCCGGAGATCAAAACCACGCCCTGGAGCTTTCGAAGTCGAGAGCTTTTGCATGAACTGGACAGCCTTACCTCGTGAAGTTTGTATATATTTAATGACACTGCGCTATGAAAGGATGGATGTTTTTTTTTCATTATATAACGACGCTTTTCGCAATTCTTGCCTTCGCGCCACATGGCGCACCAGTGGATAGGCTCACCTGGAAGACCCTGTTGGCGTGGTCCCTGACGGAGTCCGGATCGTCATCGTCTGGCCCTCCGCCTCCCGCCCCCGCGGAGGAGGCCCCGCCCCCCGCGCTCGACGAGGGGTGGGAGTGGTGGGGGGCGCCCACCAGGCTGTGGATGGAGACGATGACGTCCGTCATCTCGTCGCGCGAGATGATGCCGTCGCCGTTCAAGTCGTACAGCTGGAACGCCCACCGAAGCTTGTCCACGGGCGCCCCGCGCGAGAGCGCCGACAGGCCCACCACGAAGTCCTGCGCCCACCCCCGAAACGACGTCGGCCAACTTTCTCTCTGGCCGAAGCAAGGCCGAAACCATAGAGTTTCTCAAAATTAACTAGAGAGCACTCTGGCGCTGCGATAGTTCAGCGACCATGGGAATGATGGGTAGTACACACATTTGCCTAGTCTTCGTACTTGCGGGCGGCGAATCGTACTTGTGGCTTCGTTTATTGCTTTGTTTCGGTTTCGTTTTGAAAGAGAGAACGAACCCTTTTGAACTTAGGGACTCGATTCGAAATGGTAAGCTTAAAAGAATAAGGTTGTGAAGCGCAAACGGTGAACATTTGCTAATTTATGTTTTCGTGAAAAAAAAAACAGCTCCAAGCCACACGAACATACACGGAGCCAGAAGCAGGCCAGAAATACGAAAATTAGACAAATGTGTGTACTACCCATCATTCCCATGCTCGTTGAAGTGCCGTGCGTTGCAGCTTCCATAGACACTAGCGCCAGAGTTCCCTCTAGTTAGTATTGTGGGAAATTCTATGGCCAAAACAAACCGCCCACGCATTCGACGCCTACTCACATACCGACTAGCGTACCAAGAAGCATCGCGGCAGCCCTACGACGATCATTCTCACTACGACAAACCAACAAGTCTTGCGGCCACCGCAAAAGGACTTCAGTTTACTCTACGATGGATGTGAAGGCGAAGCCTTCCGATCGCGCAGCCTTACGTAGTGGACGCTTTACTCACATACTAGCCCGAGTAATTGATTGATTTGTGGGGTTTAACGTCCCAAAACCACCATATGATTATGAGAGACGCCGTAGTGGAGGGCTCCGGAAATTTTGACTACCTGGGGTTCTTTAACGTGCACCCAAATCTGAGCACACGGGCCTACAACATTTCCGCCTCCATCGGAAATGCAGCCGCCGTACCCGGGATTCGAACCCGCGACCTGCGGGTCAGCAGCCGAGTACCTTAGCCACTAGACCACCACGGCGGGGCCACTAGCCCGAGTACCACGGTGTCTTGCGCCAACCCATTGGACGCAGACACTAATTCTGCATAAAGTACAATCGTTCTGCTCCTAAACAAAAAAATGGCTATTTTCACTTCGGATATTTTAGCTTCTGAGTATGAGGTTTTCTTGGGTACTTTCTCTGACCTTCCGTAACAGGGTGTCATTGTATGCCGTGGCGTCTGACCGGATTCATATTGTCTCGAGTACAAGACTTCTTTACCTGGCCCCTAACCGGAAGTAAAGTGAAGACCCAAAATGAATTTATTAAGGGCAGGAAGGGCGTAAATTATAACCGGAAGCAATCAGACGTTTTGTGTTGCTTGAAGTGGGCATACTACAATTATAGGTAGCCATCAAAAAGTGCTCGCGATCTGAAGTGTAAACCGGAAGTGAACATCATACAGGAATCGGAAAGCGCTATTGAATTTCAGGGTGAACGTTTACTTACGACCTGGAAGTTGCGTGACGAACTCGTGCTTACAATTTTCCTGGCAGTTTTGTGCTACAAAGAGATGGATCGTTTTCTTTTTTTTACCTTTTGTGAACATTCTTCTACATTGATTGCTTCAGCAGAGCTGATTCGCGACACCTCTATTACTGCACTCCAGGCTGCCTGTTAACTTCACACTCTTCTAATGGTTGGTAAATAATGGTCGGCATAACTATTGTACTACGTCTTTGAACGGTTCTTTGGTAAAAACTGCAATGAGACGGAAAAGATTTTTAGGACACGAATCAATGATTTCAGTCGGCACACAACGACAACAATCATAAGTCGCCTCATCGCTTACCTGGAAGGTTATTGTACCGTTGTGGTCCTGGTCAAACGCCTGGAACAAGTAGTGCGCGTACTGGCTTACATCTGCGAGGAAGGGAAGCCATCGATGCACCATGTCAACTTCCCTCTGGGCGCAATTATTGCGATAAATTGGGTGCAGCACACACAAAGTTCTGCTATTTATTTATTTCAATACCCTCAGGGCTATGTTGCATTAGACGTTGCGTTCTAGCAGTATTCAATAAGTAGCTGATTATTTCAAGCAAAACGATCACATTGTCTCTTATGCATTTACCTAATATGAATTGACGACGAAATACTACCCTACCTACCGAATCCTATCCCACATCTTCTAATCCTAATCTAGTTGTATTCTAGTTCTAATCTTCTAGTTCTTATTTTATCCTACCCACCTCCGAAAGCTTTCTGCTAACTGGATGTTTATGCATCACGTTCAAGATCGGAGACATCGCAAGTTTTCTGCACACAACCTCGTTTCGCAATGTCTTCGTGATCGGTATAAATTTGAAATCGCGAAGGTGTCTACATGTGTCGTCCCGACACCTGGCGCCATGATGACATCATGAAGAAACCACAAAGTTTTGTCCAGATGTGACGTCATGCGGCGACCTAAACACTTTGCGACGATTTCTCGCATCACTCGAGTCGATGTCCACGGTACGGGTAGTCACCAACGGTCAATTTCGACAAATGGGTCGATTGGTGGTCATTGACTAACGATCGCCACAATTGGTGAATGGCTTCCAATGATCCGCGGAATTTCAAGGTTCCGTCTTTTAAAAAATAAATAGGAGGCTTAGGCTTCGCCTTTGATAGTGGAATGCGATAGTGTTAGTGCCGTCGACGACACCGGCGGCGACACGGGCACTACGGCATCTCGCCGTAACGGACGTAAGGGCAGCTTGCAGTGCTTGCGGATGCCACACATCAAGCATCCAAAGTCGACACGACCAACGTTTCGGCGACAGGGTTCGCCCCTGCCCGTATGCTGCCCATAGGCTGTGCTGTCCATATGAAGACCACTCCTCAAGTTGAAATGATGGCTGTAGCAATTAGAACGATGCAAACACCTGGCTAAAAGCAGTAGTGGCGTCGAAACAGTAGCAGCAAGAACTAAATGGGTGCGGCAAGCAGGCCAAGCAGCTCCAGCCTCCTTGGCTCCAGCTCGTGGCTCGCGCAAGGCTGTCAATGCGGCTGCAGTGCTGGGCAATCTTCTTTACTACTCAACAGTCGTTCTTAAACAATTTTCCGTGGGACAAAATACGATGTACGACAAGTGAATATTTCCGCCACTTTTACTGGGTCATTGCTTGCGAATAAACTTATTTCCTATTGCCTCGAAACGTTTTCCTTGTGTTCCCGTGCCCAGAGGGACAATGTTCTCGTTAATGTTAGTGCGTTTGAAACAATAAAAGCTTACCTCCATGCGGGAAGAACTGTGCGTAAATTTCCTTGAACGTGTTCTCGTGTACCACACCAGTGGGACAGACCTGCAGTTTAAGGAGAAAAGAGCATCAGAACACAAATTCAGGTGTTTTAATTAGTATATTTGTTTATTCCTCACCCACCTTCTCCCCAGTGCAAGATAGCCTACCAGGCTCAGCCATGGTTAACCTCCCTGCCTCTCTTTCATCCCTATTCTCTTTCTCTCTCTTGTGTTTTCTATTCATTTATGTTACACCAGTATCTCCTATAGATAAGCGTTTATTTGGGCTCGTTGGTTATGTTACAGCTCAGAAATAAGTAAATAAGAATAACAGAAACAAAATGGAAAATTTTTTACAAACGTTAACTAAACACAATATTTTTTGCACAAAAATACCAATCTCCACCCTATACCAAGAATTCATCTATTATAGACGCGAGGCTTGACATCGCGTAAAAGTTGTCATCCCAGTTTGCTGGTTCCACTAATCTCTTTTCTGCTAGTCTAGAAACACGAGAATTTTAACGCTGTTTTATTTAGTGCCTCCTTCTTGGCTCTCACCGTCCATAATTGTACAGTGGAGAATAAAGCTTCCACCGAATTTAATCAGCCTCGATAATGTACACAGCAATAAATCAATAACATGTCTTCGAATGGTCTCTAAACCACCCAGAGGTAGAAATTTAGTTAAGGCGCTGAAATTGTGCACGGGTCATCAAAAAACACGTAGCGAGCGCGCGCGCTCCGAACAGAGACAAACAGTTTTTTTGTTGATGACGTAACCAAGCACGAGTGGTAACGTCAACTACAACACTGGGGATACAGTAAGGCGAAAAGAGAAGCACGAGATTGGTTGTTTGTTTTGTGTCACTTGACGCGCCGGCAGCCCGCAACGCTGCCACGTTCGGCACTGTTGGTGGTGACGGCATTCCTATTGCCATTCATATCGTACCAGTTTTACTTTTTCGATCGATATGATCGCTATGTGGGGTTTAACGTCCCAAAATCACCACATGATTATGAGAGACGCCATAGTGAAAGGCTCCGGAAATTTAGACCACCTGGGGTTCTTTAACGTGCACCCAAATCTGAGCACACGGGCCTACAAGATTCCCGCCTCCCTCGGAAATGCAGCCGCCGCAGCCGGGATTCAATCCCGCGACCTGCGAATAAGCAGCTGAGTACCTTAGCCACTAGACCACCGCGGCGGGGCTTAGAGACCACTTAAAAAATTACACAGATAAAGTAGTATTTATGTTTGCACGTTTTCTTACTTGACAGCATTGATAAGAAGAGGCGAAGACGGGGAGTCGAAGGTGGTATCGTAATTAGTGCGAGATTTAACACTTTGGTGATCGATCACCGCAACAGCTGTTCACGCAATCGCAAAAAAAAACAATAATAAAAATAAAGATGGCTTTGTTTCACCAATCGACATGGTATTAGAAAGTAGGCCATATCGAAAACGCCCTTGCTCAATTTCGCACGTAGGCTAAGCCAATTTTTAAACTTGACCAACCATCAGAATCAACCTGTTAAGGTCCGAGAAATTCCAAGAAATTTTGGGTGAACCAAGAGTGTCCTGTGCATGGCCGTTGTACAATATCGTCCAATGTCATTCCTATCCCGTAGGGACATGGCGAAACCGTGCATTAATTGGTTGTTGTTTTTGCCATGCAAATCCACTCTGCTACTTAGTGCAGTTGAATTAAACCTCGTGTTCTCACCGAACTTCCGCGAAACCTCTGCAAGTACGACAATAATACCTACCGAGATTTTACGCCTCAAAACCACGACTTGTTATAAGAGACAGCGGCTTCGGTAATGTCGACCACGTGTTCTAAACCGTGCGCATTCCAACCTAACACATGGGCGTCTCGCCCTTCGCCTTCATTGAAATTCGGCGTCCACGACCGGGATTCAATCACGTGACCTTCGTGTGAGCACTACTCGATCATCTCCGCTGGTACACCACCACGGAGGTTTATAGGTGGGACAAGAGTACCTTTACACGCAAAAGAAAACACGCAAGCAAGTTCTGTGGGGCGAACTGCTGGGTTAACTGATCAGGAAACTTGTCGCGAACGCGTGCCACTTCAAAACGGTATTGAACAGAACCCGTTCACTCATTGCTATCACTGGTCCGGGCAGCGAAACCAAACAACTGGCAACTATAAGGGAAGGCAGACAGGGACGTCCACGGCTGTCCTAGCCTTGTACCTCGTTTCCGGCTGCGCAGATGGAACTATAGTGTTAACACGCTGCTTCGCAACGTCGCTCCGATATACGCGGAGACATTGTGCGGTACATACCTGCTTGAATCCCTGGTACATGAACTTGAGCTCCTGTCGCGAGAACTTGGTGGTCCTGCAGAGGTCCTCGATGCGCTCGGGCTGGCACCGCACCGCCGCCACCTCGACCTCCTCGACGGGGTCGTCGGCTGCGCCAGAAAAAAGAAACGAGAACAGCGTGGAGGTGAGAACGGTACGGCTCGTTAACTGCCGTTCATCGTTCGCCACAAACATATCGACGTGGCAACCGTGCAGTAAGCAAAACTCACAAGATGCCTTGGGCATCTGCGAAGAAGGACTCGAAACCAAAAACCTTGTTATATTGTTCTTTCCAAGTTAATATATTCATCATGAACCCCCCCCCCCCCCTTTCCCCTGCCCGAAAGGGCTTCCGGGGTCGGCCCTTCTTTCACCAGTAGAATATGTCCTCTGATGACGCCACAAATTTAGATGATAGGGAATAAGGAATGACGTAATGTGGTCATGTCATCGCGTGATTTTTAGTGTTCACTCGGGCTCAAGCCGACCTCGATAAGTATTCGCGTTTGATGACGTATCCATAAGTCTGATGTGTGGGGTTTAACGTCCCAAAACCACGATAAGATTATAAGGGACACCGTAGTTTAGGGCTGCAGAAATTTCGAAAACCTAGGGTTCTTTAACGTGCACCCAAATCTGAGCACACGGGCCTACTTTGTTTCCGCCTCCATTGGAAATGCAGCCGCCGCACCCGGAATTCGATTCCTCGACCTGCGGGTCAGCAGCCGAGTACCTTAGCCACTAGACCACCACGGGGGGAGGGGGGGGGGTGCTGTATCCATAAGTCTGTCGCTGTAATAAATTGCGGTGAACTTTTGGAAACGTGTCGAAGATTTATTGAAACCGATGACAAATCAATGAACTCGTGATGTTTTCTAATACCCACCGACATTGACTGTTCTACTATTCCTCATCACTTCCTCATCCTCATCATATTTCTCATCAAAAGAAAGAAAGTAAGAAAAAAAGAAAGAAAAAGAACAAACCAACAAACAAACAAATAAATAAATATCACTCCATCCTGGACTGTGCAGTGTCGTGATACATTTCCCACGGGTAACGTTGATAACCTTCTCTCTTTTTTTAACTGATTATAACGCTCACTGCTTTCGTCACAGAAGTGTGCTGCGCCATCGAATCAGCGCCATTATTTCGAGATATAACTCCACGACGAAGAAACCATTTTTGTGCCAACATCTGCTTACTTTAGGTCAATTAAAAAAAGACCGACATCTTGGACATCTGTTCTTAAGTCTCTGATTTGAGATCGATATTTAGCTTGACTCTTGTAGCTCGACAAGGTCTTCTCAAAGAAGCGGCAACTGCTTTAACGAAAAAGGAAATCAAAGAAAGTTCGGCGATATATGTAAAAAGAAACAACAGAAAATCAGTGCCACTTAGAGAATGCTTGCAAAAGGTGACGTGGTTTATATAAGAAAAGAATGAAATGCCAAAATGCACCCCCCTCCAAAAAAAAACCAGTGAAAATGAAAAAAAAAGAAAACTTGCGCTGTAAGGCAAATTAGAAAATAGTGAGCCAATAGCAGACGCGAGAAAAATTAAAGAGACATGTTAGATTAGGTAACCAAAATCATTTTAGAGTTTCGCGAAAGAGGCTAACATCGAAAGCGTTAGTAACAAAAAATATTAAAAGGTAGCCAGACACCAAAAAAAAGTCACTAAAAGAAAGACATGGCCTGACGAGGTTTTCAATGGCCAAACTAAAATGCACGACACGTGTATACCCCAGCTTGTTATAGAGATGGCTCTGGACGTTCGTCAGCATCTTTTATTTTTTAACACACGCTTTCTTCGTTCTAAGTTATCTCAAGCGCTCAGCTGCGTAAAAACGACATCACTAATGTAGAAATAAAGCGATGAAATTGCGTATTTCAGTATGTACACGTTCATTAGACAGCCGTGCACTTCCAGGTGCTGCCCAGAGTTCGAGTTCCTACATATTGCATATCTGTCAAATAGTGATGCATTCCGTGACATACTGACCAGTAATCTCGTCGAGTAAAGTATAACTTATTAGTTATTACCATTATCGCATGTTACAAGAAAATTAGATGACGCGAACCACCGGGTAAAAGAAAGAGCATAAAATTTTGGCGCTCTTTATTTTCGCATATTATTCCCGGGTTGCTTGCGTCACTTATTTTCTTGTAGCATGCACCAACTAGCCCAACAACAAGTTAACACCATTATCGTGGCATACTGTCTGTGTTGCTCATCAAACGAGATGTTTGACCATAGGCGGTGACAGTATACCACGGCGTTGGTGACGTGTGATGCAAAAAAAAAAATCACAACGTGTTCACCTCACATGTCTCAAAAACTTGTGACGTCATCATGCCAACACATCGCACATCACGTGACGTTACGTCATCTACTGAGTAGAAAAAGCTGGCCGCCACCTTCGAATCGTCGGCCGTCGCCTTCGAATTTGTAAAGGAAGCAGCACTTCACTTCAATGTTCGAAGCCAAGGCGAGTATGCAGCTCCAAGTCACGCAGAAAGTTTAAACCCGCGACCGGATGCGAAGTGTGGTTCGATGTAATGAAGTTAGGTGTCCGTGACTTCGTTTTCATCTCTGCGCAGCGAGAAACGCCAGCGTCGCCTCTCCCCCAGTTACGCGATCTACGGGCTTCAATTACGTTTAGGAACTTGCCGTAGCTAAAAAATGTTTGTATACAAAAAAGTTTGATTAGAAAGTAGAATTGTGGATGTTATCAAGGTATAATTAGGTTAAGCCTCTCGCTTGATTCGTCTGGCATCTCCATCTGTTCCATTTGCGAATGCACAGGCGGGAATCGCCAGCATAAAAAAGTAATAACAACTGGAACTACGCTCCTTTTTCGAACTGGAATCGCGCTTGCCTGAACAGACAGCCTGATCTAAAAGGCGTCTGGACTTCCATATTGCTGAAATTACGTGAACCACTTAGTTATTACATAAAAGCAGTCAAGACGTACCAAGCTGAAATTTTTACATCGAAACCCAGATCTAACCAAAAAGCAAGCAAATCTTAACTCGGGACATATACCATACATGTAGAGGGTGCTCGTTCGATAAAAATTTCGCTCGACAACCCGAACTTATGCAAGTGAATACTTGAGGTGTAAGCATTTTTTGGGCGTCATCGAAGAAAACGAGCTAAAAAGGCAAATAAGTGTTTTTAATTTCTTACTGCGACGGTTAGGCTGGAGGTTATTCTTCGGTGGAATATTTCGAAGTTCGTATGATTTTATAAAATAGTTAGAAGAGCGCGAAAGCGAACCAGTTCGTAGATATTCATGATTGAGAGCAGCGCAATGGTGCAAACACCGAACAGAGACACAGTGACGCGACTTAAAATTTCTAGGAGTGTGCGGGTTTCATAATTAGCCTTTTAGAACAGAGCGATGGGACTTGAACTTTCTAGGAGTATGCAGGTTTCTTAATTAGCCTATTTGGGTGGAAATAAAGACGACGCTTTCGATTAGAATAATGTTGCGGCCTGAAGGGCTGGCCAGCATAACTGTTGCAAAAGAGCCTACTCAGCGATAAGAAACGCATCTTACCCAGATGACGGTAGAGGTATGGCATTCAAAGATTATTTCGCATTCCAAAGAAACCGATTTATTCCCGTTCAGGTTGCCCAGGTCACTGAGCTGTAAACGCATTTTAGTTTTTAACATAAAGAGACGTGTTCGACCCTCGACTTCTGGAAAGGTGCAACGTTTTGAACTATGGCACGAAATTAAGGACGCTTGGTTAATGGTTGATATGTGGGGTTTAACGTCCCAAAACCACCATATAATTATGAGAGACGCCGTAGTGGAGGGCTCCGGAAATTTCGACCACCTGGGGTTCTTTAACGTGCACCCAAATCTGAGCACACGGGCCTACAAAAGGACGCTTGGTTACTGAAATGTAAAGGGAGTATCTAACATCTGGCCCATTGAACATCAGTCTGCCATCTTGGTGGAACCTCGTGCAGGCATACTGTGCCAAGATCAATAAATCAATCAATAATTAATAATTAGCAATCAGTACATCAATCATAAGACAGATAGACCAACCAAATACGTTGCCACAAGAACATCGCTTTCAAGCGTGGTCAGTTTAGATTGATACACCCATCCAATAAGATATCATGTAAGTATACATCAATCAAACAAGTAATCAATGCGTTGACTGATTAGGTGGTGCAGCTGCACTGTTTACGAAGCAACATAACTTCCTTTTCTGGAAACATGCAGGCGCACGTTTCAGGCATAATAGAGGGCTATGTATATAGCGGTGCACAAATATGCGTTGCAAGGGTGTTGACATTGTCATTGCGATAACGACCTATCTTCGGAAGCGAGTGCTTGTACTATATAACATGACAGTCCAGAAAGGTGATAGGACCCTGTTGAAGGCTCGACAGTCAAAGAACCAGGACACGCAATGCATATTGTCCTTTCGATTGGCCTATAAACTAGCACGATGTCCTTATCAGAAAATAAGAAAAACCAGAAGCCCGATCGGGAAAACGGGGCCAAGTGAAGCTTTCCTACTTTTCTTCTTCCATGCTCTTCTATGATATTGCGCAATGCTCCTAATTTTTTTCCCTTCCTGAGTGCCGCAAATTGAGCCTGTTGCTTCAAATACCAACAACGGTGATGCGCGAAATAAGGAAAGAAAACAGTGAAGTGAGGACACGCGAAATGACAAGTTACTGCAATAAACAATCACACACTGGCGCATCAGAATCTGCTGGTTGGCGATGAAGTCGCGATTGAGAGACCATCAGTTATTGGAAAATGGCGTATACAAATATGCATGTCGCCGGTGCACTTTTGGAGGCCATTTTCGTGTGAAATAGCCGGGGTGGGATTTCACGAGTATGCAAGTGCCACACAAATTTGTGACGTATGACGAGCTTTCTTTAAATGCTACTGTGCACAAATCGATGGCATGAATTACTTGACGTATTAAAACATCGCAATTTCAGAGGTATCTGGCTTACTTATAACAGCGCGTTAAAAAAAGAAACAACATACACTAAAAAAAGAAGCCTCCGTTTATATTACCCAACATGGAGCGTGGTATGATTACGCAAGAAGTGGGCGTGTCAGCACAACTGTCGTCACCCAATCACATGTACGAGCTATCAGCTTACTTTTGTGACGTCACCATCCATGCTTACGTACGCAGCGCTGATGAAAGCTATATACACAGCACCGTGTATATATATAGTTCATCTGTAGTTATTTTAGTCATGGAGCTTCGTAACAGTACAATGCAGGGAAATATTGGCGCCAGTTTTAATGGAAGCGGAAAGACATGATGCTTTAGCCAGCCCCAAAATGACGGGCGGTACATGAATTTGCTTAAACTTCATTCTTTCGGTTCCACGTGTCTTGAAGACGAGGCAAATTCATACACCACTCGTAATTCTCATCGTGGTTAGGCAATCGGAGGGCCTCACTTCCTGCTAGCCAATATACTAAGAAACTCTCACTACAGTGACTACGACCACTGCAATGCTTTGACCATGAAAAATAGCTCACTGCGTTACCTAGAGTTTCGGAAAGTGAGCAGCTTTATCTTATCTACGTTGCTCCCCTTCCCTCAATTCCGGTGCGCCATGCCTCGTGTACATAGATAAGCTGGAAACCACAATTATCGCCGTCTCAGTCTCCCTATACCATTCTACAAACACATAGACTCAATGAACTGCGCGATTTCCGTTTCGAAACGACCCACCCGAAAGTGTGCCATTAGGCGTAGCCGTCGAAATACGACGACAATCTTCCGACCCACCAACCATCAGTGCATCGCTGCGCCCGAGTAAGTAGATATAGTCGCATTCCGAGAGCACTTCGATGCCGATAATACAGGCAATCACGCGTCACGTCGAAAGAGAGACCGCCCCAGCTATGCACTTTCTTCCAGAGGAAATCGATACTTCCTCTTTCACTCACTCTCAAAAAAGAAAAGAAAAGCTTTGCTCTGAGCCCTCGTATCGTAATGGTGCGGTGTTGAGACGCAAGCCATACGTGCGTGTGTTTTGTGTGTTTGCGTGAGGGTGGGGTAACCTTTAACGACACTCTGAATGATACGCCGCGTTGCGATATATAAGATTAGCAGTGTGCTCTCTTTGTTTTCTCTCTTCGTCTCTCGAAGTCCCGCTCTTATGCTCTCTATTCGGAGACCTTACTTGAGAGACCTCTGTTGACGTGACGGGACGCACAAAGTGAAAGTGCGTTGGAAGACAACATAGGCACGGAGGAGTTGGTGGAGAGGATGATGCGAAGTGGGGAAAGGAAGGGCCATTAGTCAAGGTGGGAGGGGGGGGGGGCGCAATTAGGAATCGCGATCACCGAAATAACTCGAGTGCTGCCCGCACGCGCATTAATTTGGACTGATAGGCACACTGGTGCTCCAACATAGGCGGAACGTTTCGGGCTTATAAGTGAATGCGCTTTAGGAGATGCGAGAAAACGAGAACGTGGAAAGAAGGATCGCATAGGGGAAGAGAGAATGCCCATTGCTTCTTGGAAGATCACCCAAATGGGCCTGAGCCTTCTATTACGAATGAGAGCACCGAGTAGGGGCGAGCGTTAGTAACAGACTCTTTGTACAACAAAGAAGCTCCTTTACGCTCCATAGCGCAATCCTCGGCCTAGCGGAGCAGCGGGGGCAGATTAGGAGTTGTTACGTATATTGTATAAGGACTGTGGATCAGTGCTGCTGTTTGCATAATTGTTTTCTCTGCTGCGCCTACATATTTATCTCATACATATCTTGAAGACAATCTCTTTATAGGTTCACAGATGTTTATGTATCTGGGTGTGGCGGTGTTTGGCTTCTGAACGAAAAAATATGGAAATATCTAGTAGGTGGTCCTGTAACATAACATCTACTACACCGAATTTGCCAGCGTATACTACCTGCTTACTGACATGCTTTGGCCGCAAATAACACACACGCAAAGTAAAGAAACACTCAACGACAAGCACAAGCGGCACTTCCAACTAAAGTAGACTGCACATGTCTGTATGTTGTTCCTTAAGTCTGGATTTGCGCGCGGTCTACTTTAGTTGAAGTGCCGCTTGTGCTTGTCTTTGAGTGTTTCTTTACTTTGTGTCTGTGTTATTTGCGGCCAAAGCATGTCAGTAAGCAAATACCAACTAGGCCAACAATCAGTATTGTTACAATATACTGCCTGTCTTCGTTAGCACGCGCTAATGTTAGCTACAGCGGTGGCTGAGCGCCGGCAAAAGTTGGTTTAATGATTGGTAAAATTGGCAAATGATGTCTCATTGGATAAAGAATGGTACTGAACGTTACCTGGCGTTCTCTAAATGATTGAAAAAAAAAAGAACTGGCTAGTGGTGACTTGTACAGGATAAAGAATGGTACTAAACGTTATCTACTGTTGACTTATGTTGCCCATGCAGTGTCATAATACCAACGTTATACATACGCAATGCCAACCCAATAATTTAGTTTGGCTCATCTGATAAGCCGTGCACCCTGATTTCATCATGAAACATGATAGTGTAATAAATAATATAAATATTGAATTTGACTAAATAAAATAATTTAAATTATAAATTCATTCATTCATCCGACCACCAACTCTTTCTTGCACTGCGGGCACGTTTTTGAGAACATGCTCTCAAGTCTCGATTTTTCACTTTCTTTCTTTCTTTCTTTCTTTCTTTCTTTCTTTCTTTCTTTCTTTCTTTCTTTCTTTCCTTCTTTCTTTCTTTCTTCCCTTCTTTCTTTCTTTCTTTCTTTCTTCCATTCTTTCTTTCTTTCAAACACTACGTAATCGCAAGCAGAAATGTTCAACCTGTTTTATTCGTTCACCAACTATCACCTTGCAAACGATCACGCCATGATAGAGTGAGGAAGAGAGAGAATCGATTCAGGGAAAGACTCGTAGGTCAACCAGACGAACGTACGGTCTATCACCCCTCGTGAAGCTGAAAGAATCGTAGAGAAAAG
This sequence comes from Rhipicephalus annulatus, assembly GCA_013436015.1. NCBI lineage: Eukaryota > Metazoa > Arthropoda > Arachnida > Ixodida > Ixodidae > Rhipicephalus > Rhipicephalus annulatus. Next base: position 22,139 of record WOVY01001291.1, on the reverse strand, counting down.
AGAGAGAGAACTGCACGCGCTGGAAAAGACTCGCGTACAGATGAACTGCGCAATCGGTCACCGTGGAAGCAGTGCTCTTCTACGACATAAGCACATCACGGGGTGGGAATGCGAAAGTTTTTTGCAAGGCTCGCAAATCACCAAGAAAACTTGCGACGGGGACACGGGTGACAACGGCTTGGCGGTGAAAAAAAAGCCCCATTCCGGACGCCGTTGCCGCATTTCGCAAAGTGCACGCGCCGGCGATTGCGTTAGAGTGTCAGCGTTTTTCTCGGTGACTGCCAGCCATTACGTTTACAAGCTGTGGTCGGCCGTATAGTTTTCGCTTGGGCGCATTAGCCCGGCAGCTGTCGCGAATTCTCGGGAGGCCATGGAAGGAATACATTGTGTAGGTGAGGCGAGAGGTAATGGAAGTGAAAAGGCGGAGGGGGAACGAGCAGTTAACTCACTTAATTAAAGCGCGCCGCCACCTGCCTCACCTGCAAGATGGCGCTTCCCGATGGTAGGAGTTACAAATGATCGCGAAAGAAAACGCGTATACTCGCGACAGGCGAAGTTTTCGGGTCGAACGAAAATACAGAAAATGAGAGTGCTGTATGCAGTGTCGTCCTCGTGTGAGGGTATTTCCAGGGTTCCCTTTTTTTCCTTCTTTTTCTGAGAGTGCCATAACAGTAAACCGGGTTGCGTTAGACTGTAAGTAACGATCGTTACGACAAAACGTAACGACTGAGCTGTCACATCCAGATAGAGTTGCAGTTGATACGAAGCTACAGCCGACGTAAGAAGTTTTAGAGGCCATTAGGTACGAGAAAACATTTAATTTACCAGCAATTTGCGAATGTATTCGCTCGAACTGCACAGGTACGCCCACGCACTTTTAAAATAATGTCGGGGAAGCATTCACCACTGGACACGGTAGCGTCTAATATGTGCGAGAAGCGATGAGATTTCTATACATCGTGAGTAGAAGTAGAGGGCATTGTGATGCGTGATCGCGATACGCTACGCTGTCTGCTCGGAGATGCATACGCGCTCCTAGCTTTATCTGCACGCTCGTGCGTTCAGACAGCCGGTGCGACGCCGATCTTATTTTCGGTAATTTCGTCGCTTTTCGCTTACATTATCCCTGTATCCTAGAGTGGATACTCATGCGATATTAAAAAAATGCAAGGCTGTCCTATCAACTTCAAATGAAACCTGAAAAGCAGTAAGCTTTCGAAAGCAGATACAGTACGCGCCCTCCAGTCGTCACCGTTGATAGGCGCGCGCCTGTAAACAATCGCGAAAGGCGGCATGCAGTGTCGCACTCGCCAAAGCAACAGTTTTACCGAAGCTATGTATACGTGTGATAACGACGAGCTACGCCATATTGGGAGAGGTCTTCGCTTTATCTCAAACAACCTGGGGCTCTTTAACGTGCGCAGAAATCTAAACTCGCCGTTGTCACTTTTAGATCTAGTGTGAATGCGACCATCTTAGCCGGGGCTGAGTGAACTCAAGATGTCATTAGGTCAACTTTCCAATCTTCGCTTCACTTGCGTTTCTCTCTCTGTCTTGTTTCCCCAAGATCGATCAAGTTATCGCCATCTCAGCGTCTCGTGTGCTGCACCCAACTACCAGGCCAGCGAGTCGGTTATTTCCCTTTGAGCTCAGCCCCGCGATCGACAGAAGGGGCGGGTAATTTCGAGCAGCGTACCCAGAGTTATAAAAGGAGCGCCGACTGAGTCCGACTAACGGGCGCTCACTGGTGTGAGGAATGAATAAACCATGGGAGGTGGAAATGAACGACGTCTCAATTATAGACGGGGCGCGCGAGTTATTAATTATGGCGCAAACGTCCGACAGAGAGAGAGAGGCTTCCGTCTGTCGCATGCACGGCGTGGATTTCGGTAACGCCGCCATAGGCACAAGCGCATGTACGGCGTTCTAATTTGTATGCGCGGATTTGCGCAATATCCTACAAAGGCTAAACGAAGAGACATATATGCATAAAAAAATGGACGATTGCGGGGAGGGGAAAGCTTGCTGGCTCTATAGAAGAGAGAGTCGAGAGGAGAGGTCATCCTATGAGATAATCAAAGAAGGATGGATGGATGCTACAATCCTCTCCTCTGTAACGGTGCCGTAGAGCTCAAAATAAAAAAAAGATGACTTTTTAAAAGTACCGACCTGAGGCGGTGTCTTTCAACTAAATTATCCTGCTTATATATATAAGAAAACATATTCACAGCCCAACTTTCCGCTCCTTACGGCGAAGTGACCTTACCTTACTCTCTCTGCTTTTCTAGCGTCAATACTCTAATTATCTTCTATAAAATACATGTCCGTGTTTTAATTGTTGTCCATAAAACCTAAGGCTTCAGTACGCCCATGCCAAAGCATACGCCCGTTTGGATATTTCAACGTTCAATTAAAACTTAGTCCGTCTCTTTTTGAGCTTCCCCACAGCACACAGCCTTAAGCACCACATCGGGGCGCCTACATCTATACCAGAAAAAAGAAAAGAAAAGTGGCCAGGGTGCCCGGTGGCACATGGAATCGAACCCAGTACCTCTCGCACTGGACGCGGACGCACTATCTATTCACCACTACCAATACTGAAGCATAGGCTCATTTTAGAGGCGAAGCTTCTTAAAGCGGCACCCGTTCGTCCCTCGTAGTCGTAGTCGTAGTGTGTAACAAGTGTTACATTTTGACCTGCAAGGTGGTGCCGGTGGGAGATTTCTCCTGTGCTTTGTTTAACAATAAAAAGTTCGCGGCGTGCGCGTTAACTAAAAGCCGAATGTTCCTGTCTCTCATTCCCCATTAGCAGCCATTGGCATGTTCCAGTAGGAAACGTTAGTAGAAGTAGAAGTGTTAAAAGCCGACTTTTGCTGTCTCTCATTTCCAGTAGCGGCCATTGTTTACCTCCAAGGTAGTGCCTGGTGAGATTTCTCCTGTACATGTGATTAAACAATAAAAAATTTTTGTTCAAAACGCCGTTGATTGATGACATAAACCAACGAAAGACACCAGGTGCTCTAAAAGCAAAACGAAAAGACGCCAGATGTTTCTAAAGAAAAACAAAAAGAAGACGCCAGCTGCTCAACGAAAGACGCCAGGTGTTTTTTTTTTATCGGGCGAATAAACGGAAGAAAATTTCACGGTATTACTTCCAGGAGCTTCGCCCAATCTCATTATCATTCACCTCGTGGATCTGCCGTCAATTTTTTTTCCCGTCACAGGTGGAGGAAGGGTTCGTATTACACTTAGGCAAGCAGCTTCCTCACCATCTACGCGCGAGAGCTCCGAGGATCCGAGCGGCCTGGACGACAACGTAACGCAAAGGCCTGACCACACGTATTAGTTGAACGCGTTAGCGCGTAGGTGTTTTTACGCGGCGCCAGGCCCTCTCCCTACGAAGAAAGAGAGCGCAAGGCTACGCGAAGTTGCGCGCCTTTTCTCTCCGTGGGGAGAGGGTGTGGTGCTGCGTCAAAAAAAAAAAAATGACAGCATATTCACGGAGTGAATGATGGAGAGTGGGGCGAAGCATTCGTCCGTCCATGCGTCCGTCTGTGTGATCGTCCATGCGTCTGTTCGTGCGCCCGTCCCTGCGTTCGTTCATGCATCCGCCCCTGCGTCCGTTCATGCGTCCATCCATGCATCTGTCTCTGTGTCCATTCGTCCATCTATTCAACACTCCAAGTCCCACCATCTCGCATCTTTTTATCATATATTCCCCCGTATAGAAGCACCGCCATTCAATGGACATTCCAAGGACAAAACGAGAGGTGGCACACGCACACTTTCTTACGGCTTGCGCTTCGGATCTACTTCCCACCTTCAACCACCTTGAGTTCATGGTATATACTAGTTCACTGTATTCATGGCACTGCGGCCCAATGCTCGCTAAACCTTTCTAAAACCAAGGAGGTTACGCCCAGCGAGTATAACGTAGCAACCTTTTCCTGTCAGATAGTGCTCAATGTACATGCCAATGGCTGCTAATGGGGATCGCAGCGTGCGCGTTGACTAAAAGCCGAATGCTCCTGTCTCTCATCCCCCATTAGCAGCCATTGGCATATACATTGAGCACTATTTTTTATTGTTAAACAATGCACAGAAGAAATATCTCACCGGCACCACCTTGGAGGTCAAATGTTATACATATTTCGGGTATGTGCCACTAGTGGTTACATACGAGGGACGCACAAGCCACGCCATAAGGAGCTTCGCCCCTAAAAGCAAGCAAGGAGCCACGCGTTGACGCGCGTAAAGGATACATGTGGTCAGGCCTTAATGGTGACGTGGTGCGCTTCTTACAGGCTGGGAGCATTACTTCCCTCCCCATTCTTCCCGTGAACTCTCCTTGGCATAAATTGCGGGGTAGCAAACCACACGCTCTCGCGCCGATAGTTGGCCTTCGTGCCCAGGTCTTTTCCTTTTCTCCCTCTATTTCTCGCTTGCCTTGTCAAGAAGACGTTTTCCAGTCTAACACACGCCGGTTCATTCTGTATTATTTATTTATTTATTGGTACTGCAATCCCTTAAAGGGATTTCAACAGGTTGGTACAAAAGGCAAACATCAGCACATAACACCAGGCAAAAAGATGAAACAGCCTATCACACTTCACATAATAGGCAGCCATGTAACACAAAGCAAACAAATAACTACCACTTGCGTTTTACAGCGTAATCAAACTTAAAATCCGAGTTGAGGACGCCATCGACGGACCCGCAGACGTTCGCATCTCGGCCAAAGCTTCAGTCTGGCGGTCCAACGAAATCCCCCATCTTTTTTTTTGTTATTACTCAACAGAATGGCCGCGAAAGCTTAAGCCCCGCAGCCCAAACACCGTCCGATGCCTACGCAGCCAGAGAGCTCTCCTTGTTTCCAACGGCGCGGCAACACAAAACGGCGTACGATTGGCGCGCGCACTTCCAAAAATAAACGCCCACGAGACAAGGAACCCTTTAAGTGAGAATCCCCTAGCACAACACAAATACCATCGCGCGCCGTCGCATACATCAACTCAAATGTGTCCTGGGAAGCGGCGATAAGAGGACAGCCCCGTCCCGCCTCTTCGGTGGATTTGGAAATCGCCCGTCAGTTTGTGGCTCATGCATAGAAAGGAAATCCGCACCGCAAGAGCGCGCTGCATATGAATTTCTCCACTGCATTATCTTACTTGATTCAGTCTCGGCGAGCTGGTCGTGCACACGATATTTTAAGTCCATCGGCACGTTAAAAATATGGGCTTTTAGTTATGGTATTTGACAAGATCGTCCGAGAATGCCTTTTCGGGCGTCGCTGTTTTTTTTTTCAGTTTTTATTGATCAAGTATGTTGCATGTGATATTAAGGCGCGGGCTATGGACTAAACTCGTATAGACGCTTGCGGAGACAGCGTCCTTCAGAATTGTGGAAAAAATGCGAGACCTTTTTGTATTCGTAGAATTCACGGGCAAGGCGCTGATAATAAAGTGGAATTTTCGAGGATTATCAGCATTTCGAATACTCTATAGAGACTAGTGCAATCCTGTAGCTCTAAATCCTGCTCCACGCCGGTCGCCTCGTAATCTATATATAGCGAGTAGTGCCTGGTCAATGAATCAGTAACGTGGTTAAAATATTCTATTCCTAGTTTCGGAGTATAGCCTTCTTGGTTTGAATAAGTATCGGGATGCGAATCCGAACAAATGGGCTTCCATAACGCAGTTGAAAATGTGCGACTCCGAGATAGTTTAACGCCTAACTAGGATTTCGTATATCGGATTAGTCTGTACGCAGTTAACACGCACTGGGTTAATTTTTTTCCGTAGCGGACAACACGTTGACAAAAACAAAACTTTTCGGTAGTCTCCCATACTCTGTTGGAGATTAATAGATACGTCTTGACTCTCTTGAAGCTGGTGATAATCATTGATCACCATAATTAGTTAAGGGGGTTGGGCAAAAGCATCAGTAACAGCATGGTCATTACTATATAGTAATAAATAGACAAGCGAGTGGCATATGCAGAATTTTCAGGGGCGAAGCTCCTTAATGCGTTGATCTGTGCATCATCCGATGTATGTAAAAGTAGTAGTAGTAGTAGTAGTAGTAGTAGTAGTAGTAGTAGTAGTAGTAGTAGTAGTAGTAGTAGTAGTAGTAGTAGTAATATAGTAGTAGTAGTAGTAGTAGTAGTAGTATTAAGAGTAGGTAGCCACCGGCGCCACATACCCACTCTAAAGCGGGTATGTGCCACCGGGGATGCGAGATGGGACATGGCGGTACTTGGAGTGTTCATTAGATGGACGCACGGACGACTGGGCAAGCAGATTAGTAGACGGATGGACGTATGGACGCACGAACAGACTGACAGACAGATGGACGGACTCAAGGACAGACGCATGGACAGACGGATGGACGCATGAACGGACGAACCAATGGTCCCGCGGTCGGACGGAAGCAAAAAAACAGACGGATGGACGGACGGAAGCACGGACGGGCCGACGGATGCTTCGCCCCACTCATCATCATTCCCTCCGTAGATATGACGTGTTTTTTTTTCCCGGCGGGGGAAGGGGAGGGGTGCACGTGCACGGTTTGCTGCTACCTAGCTAGGCCACTGAGACAAGCAGAAAAAACAATAAAGTTTTCAAAAAAAACAGTATACTTGTCACATTATGGCCGTGAGACAGGTAGAATAAATTCTATAAATTCCATCACAAAGAATTAGTACATAAAATAACAGAGTACGGTGGCACAATAAAAGCTAAACAAACACGAAAGTATACGTATAAATGTATTGCAGTCCTGTTCAGTAACTATATCTTCGTGTAGATTACCAAAATCTAGCTCTATGCCCCTAAAGCTCTCACGTTGCTTCGTTGCTCATACTGCGCTTCTATGAAGTAATTTTTTTTTTGGAAAAGTACAGAGTGAGTGAGTGGAAGTGACATCTATGACCATCAGCGAGTAAGAGCTAACTAATGAACCTTCAACGCTAAACAGCACCCTGAGAACTATATTGTCATATTTTCACTGTCATAATTTCTTTATTAGTGGAGAAAGCAAGGTTGAAGTTTAATTTTTGATTTTCGCGCCGTAATCTCCGCGCGTGGCTTAAGAAATTATAAAATGTATTTTCGTATTTTCGCGACGTTGGCTGGATGAAATTTTTCTGAGACTTCGTATGCTTAGTTTGTGGCACCCGCAGATTACAATGTATTTCAGTTTTGTTGATTACAAGCTGCGGAGGACGCAGTAGACACCTTCAAAAATTGATTACGTCACAGTATTTGGTGCGGGAATCGCCAAGGTGGCATCTCCACGGGCCGTTTCTTTTCGCACGTTTTTCCTGTCTCTTTTGACAAGGCTTTTGTGGAGGGGGAAGTGGGGGAAGTGACTCCTAAATAAAAAAAATTGAGCCCCATAACCGTCTCTCAGGGGGAGGACACCTCCACAGTAGCTCACGAGGGGTGCGGGTAAGGAGGGATTAAAAGTATAGAATTGAAAGGTATAGAGATAGTGAGAGGGGGATGGAGAGAGCATGGCGCAGGGGAAAGACATCGGAAGCAAGGAGAAGATAGGAAAAATGGACACGGTCACAGGAGTCCGAGGACGAGGTACCACTCGGCGAGAGTTCTTGTCGGCGTCAGGAGATGGCGTAGGGCGAGCCCAGTCGACCAGAGCTCCGCTGTCATCGGAGATCGCGGGGGCACAACCGGTCGGCAAGCAATCCAGAGAGCGAGTGCCTTTGTAGACGCCCAACCAATTAGACAGTCGTTCTCGCCTCTTCTGTCGAGCCCAACTCTTGTTTGAAGTTTGGAAACAAAAGGCATCCGTGTCGGGCTACTTACATTGAAGTACACTACAAGTTGTACAGCCCGGCATTTTGAAAATTGCTCGCTACACCACGCTGTGCTTTGTTTAACAGATTACTACTGTATTTAAGGTTGTTGTTCACCTATTAACTGTGGCGCATACTGTGGAAGATCGGCCTAAAATTCAGTGGCCTTATAAACTATCATACATTTTTAGAGTAAAGGCAGTCATAGAATGATTAAATTGCAAATTGTTTATGAAATTTTTATGATTACGCACATGTACAAGACATGATGCTTTTTTTAGTAATAGATAATACCGGAACTAACACGCTGTTAAAAACAGATGAAATAAAATTTGAGCATGAGTCGACACAGAAAGATAATAGTACAGAGTGTTCGTTACTCGTTTTACTTCACAAATAAAATTCAACACAATCAAAGATAAACTATCGCACTGATGAACCCAGAAATATAGGTTTCAAAGAAAAAAATAGATCAGACAGATAAGCAGATAACAGATAAAATAATAATAATAATAATAATAATAATAATTCATTGAAACATCAACGCTTTCACGATATCACCTTTGCGTGGAATCCTTTGGCGGGGAAAGCCTTAACTTACGCTAGAATTGATTGCGTAAACGTCGCTAGCTCACAAGTTGATGATGATGATGCTCCTTGGAACATTGGCACGTACCCACTCTTGTGGATCGGCCATGAGTCGGGTGGATCATATCTACTGGAGTTTATGATGAATATTTAGTGAGAACTAATAATTTTGAGGAGATTTTTTTATGTAACGTTAATTATGAATGAGTGTTATTTTAAGTTGCACTATCTTGTGTAACCTCCCAGAGAGTGAAGATCTTTTGAGTAGGAAGGCTGAATAAAGAATTTTTAGTAGTTGATACACCTACCAAATTTATTCGAATCGCATATAAAATTTTCGACAGCTTTGAAAATATTCCTGTACAAGTGTCCCAGCACAGATGACACAAATAATAACAGAAAGGCAGACGTAACCAGTAGACCACATTGCCGCAATATAATTTCGGTGCTACGTTTTCGGTGCAAGAAAAAAAAAAACGTCAGCTGCTCAACAAGAAGTGTTCGTTCGTATCGAGTTCGTTGCAATAGGAGAAAATAGGGGAGATTGCCTACCCAATTCTGTGCATGTAAAAATTGAGATTTGGAATTATACAACGCCCATACTGGTTATTCCAACTTCAGCCCGTCTTGCTGCCCACCGTTTCCTGCTCCAAGAGAGCTGTTGGTGCAGAATGTCTGGTGATGAATCGAGACTTGGAGTAAGCACAGATAATGCATACTTTCTGAACCTTGTCGCAGTAACAAACACCGTAAAAGGAAGGAGAGAGAGAGAACTGGAGCTGCCAAGAAAGCTTTCGCCAAAGAGAACATTACAGAATAACTTCTCGTTCATAATCGCATCATTCGTCTTTACTGCATATAGCCGCTAAACATCAAGAGCACAGAGTTTCATACAATAAATATAATATTATTGTATGAAACTCCATGCTCAAGAGTAACAACAACTTTATGAGGGCTAGTTGGTTCATATTAGAAGAAAGGGAATAACAGCGCGAAATAAGGAACAAAGACGACGAAGTCGCACTCCTTTATTTATCTTTCAAGTCTGGCTTTTCGTATCCTTTTGCCTTTTCACTTTTTCATTTATGTACGTTACATGTCGTTCCCCTCGGACTTTTATTTTTCTCTCTTTTTAGGTAGTATTGTATTTTATATTGTTTATAAGCGCACAGAGTGGCAAATCCCCTTGCGGTTATGTGCCAAGACCTTATTGGTGACAAAACCAAAGAGAAAAGAACGCCACTGCGTCCGAGTCTCACCGCTAGAAGAAATTAAGGCGTTGCCGGCCCGCTAACCGTCGCCCGTAGCGAGGAGCCGAGGAGCCAACGCAGTCAGCGCTTGTCGCGTGGTGTTTTTTTTTCTTCGTCGTCCTTGTTCGTTATTGTTCGCTGTTATACTTTATTTGCTCTAAACTTCAAGTTGCACCAATTGGACCAACCGGAACGCGCAGACCGAGCGCGAGATCACGCGAACATAGGACACCGAGAACGATGAAAAAGACGACAGGCTTTATAAGCGAGCGTCGACTTCGCGACGTTCCATTGCACGTCATGACGAGCCAACGTTCGAACAAGCGTGACGGTGCATGCTCCTCCCATCATCGGCCTTCTTCGCACTCTGGTTCCTTCAGGCGAAGATTCGACGACCAGGCAGCCTACTCGGGGCCTCTAGGTCTTGGAACCACTTTTAGGAACACATCGTGCGAGGTCATCATCGCCAAGGCGGAGCGCGAAGACTGTCCTTTTTATGAGATCCCTCCGAGGGACCACCTCAACCCGATGGAAGTCTCCGTTAACGACGACCACACCAACTTCGCGAAGCACAGCGCGCTCTCGGAAGACCTGGAACACAAGCTCGGAGATGGCCGCTACGAACTCGAAGCCCTTTTCAGCGCGACGTGCGCCCGTTTCGTCATGCTGTGCCACAACCACCTGCACAATGTGGCCGCCCCGCACGTCGACCACAGGTGTCGACCACCGACTGAGTACTCCGACCCGACTCTGGCCCATTGGCGCTCGGTAAGCGAACTCGAGAACGACCCGGGACAACCTCGGTGCTGCGAGGGTTTCTTCGTGCCACCGCTCTCCGTCCTGACGGCCAACCGGCACACGCTGCCCCGTGACTCTGTCGTCTACGACGCCTCCTGCTACAGCCGCACCGTCATCAGCGACTGGAACCTGGCCTCCGAACGCGGATGGCTACGGCCGGCCTCGTTCACTGTCCACATGTGGGGGGCGGCGCTCGAATCCTTGATCACCATTCATGTCACTGACAAGGTGGGTCGACTACAGGTCACGCTGATCACGACATTCGGTCTTATAGGCTGTCGCATGGGTGTCTGCTTCACTGACACGTTTCTGAAGTTCGCGGCACTCCGCTTCGGCGTTGCTGCCTTCGTCTGCGGCTTGCAGCTGACCAGGTACCTGGTCCTGTCCGAGGTGACAGCTAGGACCCGGCGCACTCTATACTGCGTCGCGGCGACGGGCCTCTGCCTGACACTCAGTCCAGTCATTGTGTACGCCCTGACCGAGCTGAGTCGTTCCTGGGTTGCGACGCAGGCGATCGTCAAGCTGCCCACGACCCTGTTAGGCCTCGTCGTCGTCTACGTGGCCAAGGAGTCAGCGTGGTGTCTGCTCACGATGGTGGACGTGTCGCGGGCCGTTAACGCCACGTTCCTGACGGCGAGGCTTAGACGCGACAGCTGCCTGCACAACGCGCTCGCAGACTGGCATTTGCACACCTCACAGACTCGGCCGAAAGCCCTCCACAAGGTCAGGCACATGCGGATGGCCCAGGATAGCAGCTGCTGCCGGACATTTCAGTCGCGTCTTCTATGTCTTGTCGTCGCCGTCTTCTACTGGTGCTTGCTCAGCGCGATGCTCTCGTACTACAGCCATGTCATGATGCGCGCCCGCTTCAGCGGTGGTAGTGCGGAAGTTTTCTGGCTCAAATCGGCCACGGACATGCTCAAGATCCCTAGTTCCGTGGCCAGCTAGCTCTCCGTGTGGCGCCTGTGTCGGCGGTTTGCCCTTTGGCTTCTGCTTTGCCTGCCGAGCCTCATGGCCCGAATGGCCGCCGTAATGCGGGTGGTGCGTGGATACCATGACAACGCCGCCATCTTCCTGTACGGCCTGACGGGAGTCCTGGTCAACCAGTTCGTCATGCTCCTGTTCCCGTACAGCGTCGAAGTCTTCCCCACCGACACCAGGGGAGCGGCAGTGTCTGGGGCCAAGTTCTGCGGTCGGCTGGGCGCGCCATCAAAGCCGGTACTGAGGCGTCTCTTCCGCTTTGCAGGTTTAGGAGGAGGCACTGTGGCAGATGTAGCACTGCTAAGCCTAAAGGCGGATTTCGCTCGTTTCGGCGCGCTGTTGCTGCCTGCCACCATGTCGCTTGGAACGCTTAAGGAAGACTCTTGCACCGCCAAGCGTTCGATGCGCCCACCACCTGCCCCTGCTGAGACTCGAAAAGTCGGTGCGCGCTGAGGCGTTGCGATTGCAGCAACCGTGCACCGAACTGCGAAGTCCCCCGAGACTTGGCCATGGCTTCTTCTGCAATGCTGCGATTGGACGAGCGGGCGCCCTGTGGACAGGATTTGTCGCCGACTCGCAGCTAGAGTCGACATCAGCCACTTGAAGCGGACATTATCGTAGTTTATTTGTTCACCTAGGGCTCCGGGGATATTTATTAGGAACTCTTGCTGCGCACGAATAATTCAGGTATATTAGAACTTGTTTGGTATTTATGACGGAAGAATTAAACTGTGTATTAGCGACATGGTATTTTTATTTCAACGACGTTATCGTGACTATATTTCATTGACGCGATAACAAACTCATTCTCAAATTGAAGCCCATTTATGGGTAAATAATCGTAAACTTAATGCATCGTGCGAACAAGTCGACACACGTGTGCTTATCTTCGCACGAAATAACTGCGCGACTCGCAGAAGGCCTAGCAGTACGAGACTTCCCGGCATGGGCTCGACCTATACCTTTCTGCGCAATGAAGCTTCCATACATTTCAGTACACGTCCAATTTAGATAAGCGCGACTGAAATTTTCATACGTGAACAATTATTGAATAGCATGCATATTAAGAGCAGATTAGAGAGAAGCATCTGGTGAATATTCTGCTTCGCTCCCATAGCACGTGCGCCGATTTGTTCGGCATGTAGACGGTGAGGAAAAATGAGTTGGCGAAAAAAGATTGCGAGAAGGCTCCACCATCGAGGCACACTGACTGAATTTAGCGTAGCATTGTACAGTATCGTATAGCAAGGAGTTGGGACAAGGAACAGAAGGCGACACGAGATGTCAAGAGGAAAAAAAAAGGAAGGGAGCAAATGATAGCATTATTTCCAAAACTGGGGTGTGGGGCTGCTACGGGGCCCGCGAGGTTAATTTTGGATGTTCGCAAAAGCCGTGCTTGAGAAACTAAATAAATTATTTTTAAGTTTTTTATTTAATAAATGTGAAGCATTTGTTGGCGAACTTCGGCGAGTTTGAGCGTATCTATCTATCTATCTATCTATCTATCTATCTATCTATCTATCTATCTATCTATCTATCTATCTATCTATCTATCTATCAATCTATCAATCTATCAATCTATCTATCTATCTATCTATCTATCTATCTATCTATCTATCTATCTATCTATCTATCTATCTATCTATCTATCTATCCGCCTACGACTTTTAGCTCTGCTGGCCGTTTCGATTATGGTATCAATACCAAACTCGGTATGACATAACATGACTGTATCAAGAACATATTTTACAAGTCATAATATGAAAATATTCACATGTATGCCGTGAGTGTCATGCTTTACATTTCCAGGACCTGCAGCTCTTGCGGTGGTTTCGTTCACATGGCATAATGCAAAACTGGTGTGGTATGACATGGTTGCATGGCGAACACAAGCGACAGACCCCAACATGGAAATTACAACATGCGTGTCATGTAACAACATGACTACATGGCATGCTAATGATGCGCTCGTGGCCGTTTCGCTAGCGTCACATCTACCAAATTTGGTATTACAGTACGCGAATGGATGACAAAGGTATGTGACTGGTGCAAACGTGATAGTCATAAGATGCGCGTCATGTAACAACATGACTACATGACACGCTCATGATGCGCTGGTAGCCATTTCGCTAGCTTCACATGTACCAAACTCGGTATTACGCGACGCGAACGGACGACATAGATAAATGACACATCCAAACATGATAATCACGTCATGCGTGTCATGTAACAACATTACTACATACCAGACTCTTGATGCGCTTGCGGCCGTTTCGCTAGCTTCGCAAATGCCAAATTTGGTATTACGGACGCTGATGAACAACGAAGGTATGTGACGAGTGCAAACAAAAATAATCATGAGATGCGTGTCATGTGAAAACATCACTACATGCCACAGGCAAGCCGCCAATACATTTCGACATGACGTGGTGCGCGTGCTCACCGGCGTTCATTTCGTCGCGTCACGCTGGCGTTGCCACGCCAGGCGCTGGCCCTGCCATATACTCGCATGCGCGCGCCGCGCTGCGTTGCCTGACGTATGCGCGTTGCAGCGCGTCCGGCGTCCCTCCATCACGAAAAGAGGAAGACGCAGTGTTGTCTGGGTAACGCATCGGCGGGAAATGCAGCATGCCGCATTTCGCGCCGATTGCCGTCGGGTCGCGCCGACTGAAGCTGGTCGCGCCTGGCGTCAGACTATAAAGTACGCGCGTTTTACTAACGTAGCGTAGCTGTGCCCAGCGTGCGCGCGCTTCAACGCTACATTGGTGTATATTGGGCCCTTCATGATGCACTCGCGGCCGTTTTGCTAGCTCGACACATACTAAATTTGGAATCACGTGACGTGAATTGATGACGAAGGTAAACGAGACATCCAAACATGATAATCGTGACACGGAAGTCGTGTACGGCATCATTTACATACACCTCGAAACGTTGTGCTGATTTTAAAGTGACATATCAACATTTCTAACTTATGCTTCGCATATCATCAATTCCCGCGCTACGTGGGATCTGCCAATTTTGTTATTGCGTCTAATTATTTCAAGTTTTATTATTCTCTAAAAGCAACAAATACATAAACGACGCATGTTGTGTTAAATAATTTTTGCCATATCACGTGGTATATTGTTGACAACGTCAGAGCAGAGTCGTCTATGTAGAGGACCAACGTCATTGCATTGCCGTGTACGTAGGGCCATTCATATGCCCACGTCATGCCCTCATTTTCTAGGCGTGCGCCGGCAGAGGGGAGGGGGAGCAGCGTTCATCTTGAAATTTGACCCGTTTCCGTGGCGCGTAGCGTTGCAAATTTCGGCAGACGTGGTCATGAACGCCTCGTCTACGCATTAAAGCTCGAAATAGTCAAACCTGGTGAGTGGCCCTTTAAGGCGAAGATTAAGGATCTTCCTATTCTTTTACGCCAAGAACGGTGGCTGAAGGGGACGGCTGGCTGCTCAAGCTACCATTTCTCGCAAAGGCGACTCAAACAAGTTTTATTCAGATCAAACACCACGTTACCTTTACATTGTATCTTCGAGGAAAAAAACAGTACAAATTAAGTATCTTGTTCTCTTCCAGAACTATAACTCGGTATTACACCCTCATACATCATACGCTTTGTAAGGAAGACGAGGTCGATTGATTTGATTTGATTGATATGTGGGGTTTAACGTCCCAAAACCACTATATGATTATGAGAGACGCCGTAGTGGAGGGCTCCGGAAATTTAGACCACCTGGGGTTCTTTAACGTGCACCCAAATCTGAGCACACGGGCCTACAACATTTCCGCCTCCATCGGAAATGCAGCCGCCGCAGCCGGGATCCGAACCCGCGCCCTACGGGTCAGTAGCCGAGTACCTTAGCCACTAGACCACCGCGGCGGGGCAAGACGAGGTCGAGGACACAAAACTCTGCTGAAGGTCTTGCCGCCCGGTTCTTAGCTGATCCCCCTTTGTGGGTGTGTGCTAGAATAACGAGGATCATCATCATGATCATCGTCGTCGTCATCATCATCATCATGACCATCATCATCAAAATCATCATCAGATGTCATTCCTTCGTACAGTGAACTAGGTGTCAGCTCTCGTATCCGCGCAGCCGACTACTTGTCTGTAAGATAATCACGAACTATACCCGGACCTCGAGTCACGGCCAGTCTCATTATCGTATTCTTCTTCTTATCCCCGATTTTTCTTCTAGCAACGTTTCTGTCCATGAACGCTCTCTTCATCGCGAGTGTGAGCTTCGAAACAAAGGTAGCGAGCAGAACGAGTGCGGATTTGCGGGCTAATTTCCTTTCTTTTCTAACAAGGCCTTTGTGGAGGGGAAAGTGGGGAAGCGACTCTTAAATGAAAAGAAGAGAAAAGTGAGACCCGTAACTGTCTTTCAGGGGGAAGACACCTCAACAGTAGCTCACGAGGGGTGCGGGTCAGTAGAGATTAAAAGGATAGGATAAAATGGTATAGAGATAGAGAGAGGGGGAAGGAGAGAGCATTGCGAGAGGAGTGAGATCGGAAGTAAGGAGAAAATAGGAAAGATGGACACGGTCGCAGGAGTCCGAGGACGGGGCACCACTCGGCGAGAGCTTTTGTCGGCGTCAGCAAATGGCGTATGGTGAGCCCAGTCGGCCATGGCTGCGCTGTAGTCGGAGATCGCGGGGGCACAACCGGTCAGCACGAAATCCAGAGAGCGAGTGCCTTTGTGGACGCCCAACCAATTACATAGTCGTTCTCGCCTCTCCTGTCGAGCCCCAATCTTGTTCGAAGTTTTGAAACAAAGGCATCCCTGTCGGGCTGCTTACATTGAAGTACAAATTCTACAGCCTGGCTTCTTCAAAATTGCTAGCTCCACCACGCTCCGAATTGGTTAACAGATTATTATTGTATTTAGGGTTCTTGTTCACCTATTAGCTGTGGCGCATACTGTGGAAGATCGGACAGAATTTGAGCGGTCTTATAAACTGTCATAAAATTTTAAGGTAAAGGTGTTCATAGAATGAAAATATTGCAAATTGTGTATGAAATTTTGATGATCACACACATCTACAAGACATAATTTTATTTTTAGGAATAGATATTACCAACACCAACACGCTGTTAAAAAAACAAATAAAATAAAATTTGAGCATGAGTCGACACAGAGAGATAATAATGTGACGACGCGAGATTGACGAGCACACAATGCGCCTCAAACAAATACGATTTATCGATCGCAGGAAACAGACTGTCTTCGTCTTTTGCCCTCGCCCAAATACACTCGCGCCCTTTGGTTGTTTTGACCACTGGCACATACGCGCGTCAATAGTATAGAGTGTTCGTTACTCGTTTTACTGCACTCAGATAATTCAGCACAGTCAAAGATAAACTATCGCACTGGTGAACCCAGAATAGAGGCTTCAAGGCACAAAATATAAGACAGATAAACAGATAATAATAATAATAATAATAATAATAAATATAATAATAATAATAATAATAATAATAATAATAATAATAATAATAATAATAATAATAATAATAAGAGAAACCTCAATACATTTACTATATCACCTTTGCGTAGAATCGGGTGGTTCAACAGTGTCGCCTAGAAACACCAAAATCCAGTATATAATGGAAAGCCTTAAGGTACGCTAAAAATGGCATGATTGCGTAAACGTCGCTAGATGACAAGTTGATGATGATGATGCTTCTTGGAACATTGGCACGTAACCATTTTGGGCGATCGGCCATGAGTCGGGTGGATGATATCTACTGGAGTTTACGATGAATATTTAGTAAGAACTAATAATTTTGAGGAGATTTTTTATGTAACGGTAATTATGAATGACTGTTATTTTAGTTGCACTATTTTGTGTAACCTCCAAGAGACTGAAGATCTTTTGACTAGGAAGGCTGAATAAACAATATTTAGTAGTTGATACACCTACCAAGTTTATTCGAATCGCATATAAAACTTTTCGACAGCTTTGAAAATATTCCTGTCCGAGTACCCCCAGCGCAAAGGCCACAAATGATAACAGAATGACCGTCGTAACCGGTAGACCACATTGCCGCAATATAATTTTGATGCTACGTTTTCTGTGCATGAAAAAAAAAAAACGCCGGCAACTCAACAAGAAGTGTTCGTTCGTATCGAGTTCGTTGCAATAGGAGAAAATAGGGGGGGATGTCTACCCACTCTGTGCATGTAAAAATTGAGATTTGGAATTATACAACGCCCATACTGGTTATTACAACTTCCGCCTGTCTTGCTGCACACCGTTTCCTGCTCCAAGGTAACTAACGTTTGGTGCAGTAAGTCTGGTAATGAATCGAAATTCGAGTAAGCACACGATAATGCATACTTTCTGAACCTTGCCGCAGCAACAAACACCGTAAAAGAAAGGAGAGAGAGAGAGAGAAGTGGACCTGCTAGGGAAGCTTTCGCCAGAGCGGCCATTACAGAATAAGTTCTCGTCCTTCATCGCATCCTTTGCCTTTACTGCATGCAGCCGCTAAACTTCAAGAGCATAGAGTTTCATACAATGATTATGGTATTATTGTATCAAACTTTACGCTCAAGAGTAACAACAACTTGATGAGGGCTAGTTGGTTCATACTAGAACAAAGGGAATAACAGCGCGAAATAAGGAACAAAGACGACGAAGTCACACTCCTTTTTTATCTTTCATGTCTGTTTGCGTGAATACGACTGCTACTCATTGGATAAATATCGAGATTTCGCACATCTAAGATGCCGCTGGAATAGACAGTGGTGTGCAACACGGCACTTGGAAGTTACTTTTACAAGATTGCGTTGCAGAATTCCTCAACTTAATTATTATTTGCATAAAGTTGGTCTAAAGGCGTCACCTTTATGTCAGACTTGGAAAAAATGGAAACGATAGATCACTTCTTTTTGTTCTGTCGCCGGTATTGTCATCAGCGGAAAAGATACCTGGTAGCTCCACTTGAAAAATTGGGATTAGAATAAATGTGGCAGTAGTAATTTGTCGTTTAGCAGCATTAAATTCGGTTATAGCCACAGGGACGTCTGCTCTGCGGTATTTGAATACATAATTGAAACAAAGCAATTGCCATGTTAATCTGCCTATATATATATATATATATATCTATATATATAATATATATATATATATAATATATATATATATATATATATATATATATATATATATATACATCATTTTAGACCCACCATTACCTCTGTCTCAAATCGCATCTGATGGCCTGCATCGTTCCCTGCTCAGATATACTCCTTTTTCGATTTTCGGCTTTTTTCTATATTTTTTTTTCAGCCCAAAATTACGTTTTCTTTGAAAAACCATTAGCCTTTAGTTAAGATCCTGCCGCCCGGTTCTTGGCCGATCCCCTTTTGTGGGTGTGCGCCAGAGTGTCAAGGATCATCATCATCATCATCATCATCATGTCTGGCTTTTCGAATCCTTTTGCCTTTTTCACTTTTTTCATTTATGTGCGTTACATGTCGTTCCCCTCGGACTTTTATTTTTCACTCTTTTAGGTAGCATTGTACTTTAATATTCTTTATAAGCGCACAGAGTGGCAAACCCCCTTGCAGATATGTGCCAAGATCTGATAGGTGACAAAACAAAGAAAGAAAAAATAACGCCACTGCGTCCGAGTCTCACTGCTAGAAGCAAGGCGTTGCCGGCCCGCTATCCGTCGCCCGTAGCGAGGAGCCGAGAAGCCAACGCAGTCAGCGCTTGTCGCGCGTGTGTTTTTTTTCTTCGTCGTCCTGTTCGTTATTGTTCGCTGTTATACTTCATTGCTCTAAACATCAAGTTGCACCGATTGGATATCCTGAACGCGCAGACCGAGCGCGAGATCACGCGAACCTAGGACACCGAGAACGACGAAAAAGACGACAGGCTTTATAAGCGAGCCTCGACATCGCGACGTTCCATTCCACGTCATGACGAGCCAACGTTCGAACCCGCGTGCCGGGGCATGCTCCTCACATCATCGGCCTTCTTCGTACTCTGGTTCCTTCAGGCGAAGGCTTGACGACCAGGCAGCCTCCTCGGGGCCTCCAGGACTTGGACCTGCTCTTAGGAACACTTCGCGCGAGGTCATCATCGCCAAGGCGGAGCGCGAAGACTGTCCTTTTTATGAGATCCCTCCGAGGGACCACCTCAACCGATGGAAGTCTCCCGTTAACGACGACCACACCAACTTCGCGAAGCACAGCGCGCTCTCGGAAGACCTGGAACACATGCTCGGAGATGGCCACTACGAACTCGAAGCCTTTTCAGCGGACGTGCGCCCGTTTCGTCATGCTGTGCCACAACCACCTGCACAATGTGGCCGCCCCGCACGTCGACCACAGGTGTCGACCACCGACTGAGTACTCCGACCCGACTCTGGCCCATTGGCGCTCAGTAAGCGAACTCGAGAACGACCCGGGACAACCTCGGTGCTGCGAGGGTTTCTTCGTGCAACCGCTCTCCGTCCTGACGGCCAACCGGCACACGCTGCCCCGTGACTCTGTCGTCTACGACGCCTCCTGCTACAGCCGCACCGTCATCAGCGACTGGAACCTGGCCTCCGAACGCGGATGGCTACGGCCGGCCTCGTTCACTGTCCACATGTGGGGGGCGGCGCTCGAATCCTTGGTCACCATTCATGTCACTGACAAGGTGGGTCGACTACAGGTCACCCTGATCACGACGTTCGGTCTTATAGGCTGTCGCATGGGTGTCTGCTTCACTGACAGTTTCTGAAGTCCGCGGCACTCCGCTTCGGCGTTGCTGCCTTCGTCTGCGGCTTGCAGCTGACCACGTACCTGGTCCTGTCCGAGGTGACAGCTAGGACCCGGCGCACTCTATACTGCGTCGCGGCGACGGGCCTCTGTCTGACACTCAGTCCAGTCATTGTGTACGCCCTGACCGAGCTGAGTCGTCCTGGGTTGCGACGCAGGCGATCGTCAAGCTGCCCACGAACCCTGTTAGGCCTCGTCGTCGTATACGTGGCCAAGGAGTCAGGTGTGTGTGTCTGCTCGCGATGGTGGACGTGTCGCGGGCCGTTAACGCCACGTTCCTGACGGCGAGGCTTAGACGCGACAGCTGCCTGCACGACGCGCTCGCAGACTGGCATTTGCACACATCACAGGCTCGGCCGAAAGCCTCTCCACAAGGTCAGGCAACATGCGGATGGCCCAGGATAGCAGCTGCTGCCGGACACTTCAGTCGCGTCTTCTACGTCTGTCGTCACCGTCTTCTACTGGTGCTTGCTCAGCGCGCAGCTCTCGTACTACAGCCATGTCATGATGC
The DNA here is from genome assembly GCA_013436015.1 of Rhipicephalus annulatus. Classification (NCBI taxonomy): domain Eukaryota; kingdom Metazoa; phylum Arthropoda; class Arachnida; order Ixodida; family Ixodidae; genus Rhipicephalus; species Rhipicephalus annulatus. The sequence goes on along the minus strand of WOVY01001291.1, from coordinate 1,418 downwards.
GCGCCCGCTTCAGCGGTGTAGTGCGGAAGTTTTCTGGCTCAAATCAGCCACGGACATGCTCAAGATCCCTAGTTCCGTGGCCACAGCTAGCCTCGTGTGGCGCCTGTGTCGGCGGTTTGCCTTTGGCTTCTGCTTTGCCTGCCGAGCCTCATGGCCCGAATGGCCGCCGTAATGCGGGTGGGCGTGGATACCATGACAACGCCGCCATCTTCTGTACGGCTGACGGGAGTCCTGGTCAACCAGTTCATCATGCTCCTGTTCCCGTACAGCGTCGAAGTCTTCCCCACCGACACCAGGGGAGCGGCAGTGTCGGGTTGACTTCTGCGGTCGGCGGGGCGCGCCATCAAAGCCGGTACTGAGGCGTCTCTTCCGCTTTGCAGGTTTAGGAGGAGGCACTGTGGCAGATGTAGCACTGCTAAGCCTAATGGTGGATTTCGCTAGTTTCGGCGCGCTTGTTGCTGCTTGCCACCATGTCGCTTGGAACGCTTAAGGAAGACCCTTGCAACGCCAAGCGTTCGATGGCCCACCACCTGCTCCTGCTGAGACTCGAACAGTCGGTGCGCGCTGAGGCGTTGAGATTGCAGCAACCGTGGCACGGAGCTGCGAAGTCTACCGAGACTTGGCCATGGCTTCTTCTGCAATGCTGCGATTGGACAAGCGGGCGTGCTGTGGACAGGACCTGTCGCCGACTCGCAGCTAGAGTCGACATCAGCCCCTTGAAGAGGACATTATCGTAGTTTATTTGGTTCACCTAAAGGATCCGGGGACATTTATTAGGAAATCTTGCTGCGCACGTATATTGCAACGATATAGAACTGATTTCGGTATTTATGACGGAAGAATTAACTGTGTATAAGCGACATGGTTTTTCATTCAACGACGTTATCGTGATAATACTTCATTGACGCGATAACAAACTCATTCTCAAATTAAATCCCATTTGTGGGTAAGGTAAAGAATCGCAACGTAAAACATCGTGCGAAAAAACTCGACACACGTGTGCTTATCTTCGCACGAAATAAATGCGCGACTCGCAGAAGGCCTAGCAGTACGGGACCCTCGGCATGGGCGCGACCTATATCTTTGCGCAATGAGGCTTCCACGCATATCGGTACAAGTCCATTTTAGATAAGCGCAACTGAAATTTTCCTATACGTGGACAATTATCGAATAAACATGTATATTAAGAGCAGAGTAGAGAGAAGCATCTGGTGAATATTCTGCTTCGCTCCCATAGCACGTGCACCAATTTCTTCGGATGTAGACGGTGAGGAAAATAATTACATGGCGAAAAAGGATTGCGAGAAGGCTCCACCATCGAGGCACACTGACTTAATTTAGCGTAGCTTTGTACGGTATCGTATGGCAAGAGTTAGGACAAGGAACAGAAGGTGAGACGAGATGTCAAGAGGAAAAAA